>PISX010003345.1:113732-139669 GCA_004024625.1 Mellivora capensis
CCCGAATGTTTATAGCAGCAATGTCTACAATAGCCAAACTATGGAAAGAACCTAGATGTCCATCAACAGATGAATGGATAAAGAAGATGTGGTATATATACACAATGGAATACTATGCAGCCATCAAAAGAAATGAAATCTTGCCATTTGCAACGACATGGATGGAACTAGAGGGTATCATGCTTAGTGAAATAAGTCAGTCAGAGAAAGACAACTATCATATGATCTCCCTGATATGAGGAAGTGGAGACGCAACATGGGGGGTTGGGGGGGGAGGAAAAGAAGAAATGAAACAAGATGGGATTGGGAGGGAGACAAACCATAAGTGACTCTTAATCTCACAAAACAAACTGAGGGGAGGGGGGTCGGGAAAGGAGGGTGGGGTAATGGACATTGGGGAGGGTATGTGCTATGGTTAGTGCTGTGAAGTGTGTAAACCTGGCGATTCACAGACATGTACCCCTGGGGATAAAAATACTTTATATGTTTATTAAAATTTTAAAAAAAATAAATAAATATAAAAAATAAAAGAGAGAGAGAGAGCACGTGCACAAGTGCTTGGGGGTGCGGGGGAGAGAAAAGGGAGATGGACTAAGCCCAGGTGGAGTTTGATCTTACTACCCTGAGATCATGACCTGAGCCTAAATCAAGAGACTGACTGAGCCACCCAGGTGCTTGTGTTCCTAATACTTTTTGTCTGTTTTCTTGATCAGAGTTTCAAATATCTGTCTCTTCCCTTCTACCCTACTTCCTTTGCTCTTCTTCCTTTCTCTTTCTAAAGGTGTGTGTGAGGAGGCAGGGTCATTTTCCAAAAATTTAATTGTTGGTTTTAGGTATTAGGTTGATTGGTTTTTTATTCAAGTAACTGTTTTATATTGTTCATAGTGAAGTGCTGTGATGGCCTTCTTTTTCTCCCCACTGCCCTGATTAGATTCATGAATAGCAAGAGTTCAGTTAATATCTAAGAGTCTAAGAAATAATGTAGTTGTTAAAACTTAGCTTCAGAAGTAGGACTGCCTAATCTCATTTTAAACCTATTTTAAAATATACTATAAAATATTTCAGATATACAAAAAGGCATACAGGTTATAAAATACTCATTTACCAACCACAGAGCTCAAGAAATCAATATTGCTCACATCATTGAATACTCTGATGGCACTTGTGTCAACTGCATTAACTCTTCCATACATTTGTTGTACTCATGCATTTCTAAACCATAGACTGTAATTTTGCATATTTTTACACTATACATGATTGGTATCCTACTGCATGTACCCCTTAGAAACTTACAATTTTCTCATCAATATATTAGTTCATTCCTTTTCACCCTTTTATACTTATGTTTTATGATTATATCACATTTTCCTTTTTCTTTTAATATTTGAGTTATTTTCAAATGTATAGTATTATAAGTATTATAAGCAAATGATGGTATAATTATTGTATAAGTAATATAATGTACTTAAGCAAGATATTCATTAAGGTACACACCTTTGAATTCAAAGGTTATAGCATGTACACATATTCAGTATCATAAAATAAGTGGGGTTTTCAAAGCACTCTGTACCATTTTTACTCCCATTTGTAGCATTTGATAGTTGCCACTGATCCAAATACCTAACAATAAATCTTTCTGAATGGATGCAAGTAGTTTCACCATCAACATCTTTGCCATAGACACTTTTGTTGCAAACATTTTGTCTGTGAACATTTTAACCACATAACTAATTGGCTGTAAGGCTATTTTGCTATAAAAATAAAATCACTAAAAATAAAAGACAGATCTTAAAAAGGACATAATAAAACATTAAAAAAATTAATAAAATTAATTAGTAATTTCTTCCTTCCTTAAAAGAGGTATCAGTTTTCCACATACTGGGATGTTTATTTGTAACCAAGCTTTGTATTCCATTTTGAAAGCCCTCTACACTGTTGGTATATTGTCACATGTCCACTATTTTCTAATATGGTATAGCATCCAATTTAACTTTATACTTTCTCATTTCTTATTTCACACATCCAATAAGTTTTACCACTGTATTTTCTGTCAAGTCAATATATGTAATTGCTATCATCTACTATTTTAAGACCACCATGCCTACTCATCACCATATAGATCATTATGAAGGGTAACCAAGATTTATGTAGATCATTTTAAGGACTAGCTAAGACTCATATAAAAAAGGGAACTTTGTCAATGGAAAAAGAAAATGAAACTGTCTACCAATTATTTTTTTCTTTGATGTAAAAATTACCAAATGGTCAATTTGTTATACAGTGAAATATGCTTGCAGTGGAAATTTTTGCACAAGAGATGTCTATAGCAGAAATAAGTCAGAGGAAGACAAATACCATATAATTTCACTCATATGTGGAATTTAAGAAACAAAACAAATGAGCAAAGAGGAAAAAGAGAGAGAGAGAGGCAAAGCAAGAAACAGATTCTTAACTAAAAAGAACAAATTGATGGTTACCAGAGGAGAGAGAATGAGAGGATGGGTTAAATAGGAGATGGGAATGGAGAAGGGCACTTGTGATGAACACCAGGTAATTAATGGAAGTGTTGAATTACTATATTGTACACCTGAAACTAATATTACACTGTATGTTAACCAGCTGGAATTTAAATAAAACTTAAAAAAAAAAGGTGTCTGTGGCAAAGATGCTAACATGAAAATATTGGATACATTTCTGAACACCTACATAATAAGACCTCAAAATGTTTGCCAATTTAATGGGCATAACTATCTCATTATGATTTTAATATGGATTTTTTTTATTATTAAGGAGACTATATATACTTGTCAGTCATGTTTGCTCTTCAAGGTAATACTTGTTCACATATTTTATTTATTTTCTATTTAATTTTCTTTATGGTTGACATAGAAAGTTATACAGACTCTATAAGATTATGCTTATGTTTTCAAATATTTTCTCCCTTTTCTTGGTTTTACTTGCAACTTTCTTTATGGCAACATTAGATAAATGGTTCTTAATTTTAGACATTTTATAAAGATTTATTTATTTATTTATTTGAGAGAGAGGGAGAAGGAGAGAGCAGGGTGAGGGGCAGAGGACGAGGAAGAGAGAGAAGCAGACTCCCCGCTGAGCACAGAACCAGAGAGGCAGGGCTCAATCTCATGAGCCTGAGATCATCACCTGATCTGAAATCAAGAGTTGGAGGCTTAATTAACTGAGCCACCCAGGCGCCCCACAGTGCTTAATTTTAATGTAGTTAGCATTATCGTCATTTACTTCGTTATTTGCCCTGAGTGTGAAGAACTCCTTCTTTACCCCTAAGACCTAAAGATATTTGTTACATTATCTTCTAAATATTTGTAGGTGTCATCTTTCAAATTGAATTTCTTAATATGTTAGAATAGGTTTTTATGTGTGGTCTCAAGAAAGGATAAAATTATATTTTCTTTCATATGGATAACTAATTTTTCCCGTACAGCCTGTTATATAACTCAACATTTAACAGTTCATCAAGAATTCCAATTCTGATGTGTGTGTGTACGTATCCATGATTTTTTTTTTCCATTGTATTTATCCACCCCTGGTGCTTTCTTAACTACAACAGCTTTCCAATATAGATGATAGTTAAGAGCAACCAAACAATGTGAATTTTTAGTACTGAGATATAATTAACATATAACATCGAGTAAACTGATGATGATTGATGTGTTAATCTGATGCATTTATATATTTCAATATGATTAGCACCGTAGCTTTAGCTAAACTTCTGCTGCATCACATAATTGTCATTTCTCAGTGAGAACATTTAAGATCAAGTCTCTTAGCAATTTTGATGGTATCTGAAAGTAGAATGTTCTATGAAATCTTTGATAACCCAAAGTGGCATAAAGAAAGTAATTACCATTAATGTATATAGAAAAAATTTAGAGCATTCCCAGATCAATCATCCCTTCAGCTTTTCTGATACCTTATGACCCATCTTGCTAATAGATGCACAAAATAAATCAACATAATCACACATGCTCCCAGACACAATTCAAAGCTCTGGCAGATTGATGCTAAGATACTGAGCATTGTTCCTAGGGAAGGAACTTGCCAGTGACACCCTCACAGTTAGAGTGAGGGCTGCCTCTATAACAGCTCACTACAAAACAAATGCTGAATGCCATTTGTACTTTTTGTTTGTTTGTTTGTTTGCAAAGGTGAAAATCTTTGGATTTCATTCAGTTAGCCAAAACAAGCACAAACATAGGCCTTTCATAAAAGCAAAGTGACATAACACGGGCTTTCAAAAACTGGGAGATGCCTCTGTAAGATGTTTTATCCTATTATGTTTCTAATCTCTGTAAAATCTATAGTGTTACCACATTTTTATTTTTGATATTAGCAATTTGTGTTTTTGTTCTTCTTCTTAGTTTTTCAGGGATTTATTGACTGTATTAAACCTTTAAGGTTCTAATTGAATTGAAAAAAAGTAAATTTTGGCTTTAATGTTTTCCTTACTGTCCATTTGTTTTTTATTTCATTGATTTCTGCTTTTATCTTTACTATTCACTTCCAACTGCTTTCTTCAGGTTTGATTTTCTTTTCTGGCATCTTGAGATGAAAATTTATATCATTAATTTTTGGATTTTTTTATATTTTATATAGTAATTTAAGGCTAAGTAAAGCTAACCAATATTTTGGCAACATCCTGCAAGTTTTGATACATTTTCCTTATCCTAGAGTAAGTAATATTTTCTGTTTTCCACTATTATTTTTCTTTGAGCCATGTATTATCTAGAATTATAATTGCTTAATTTCCAAGCAGTTGACCTTCTAGTTTTCTTCTGGTTATTGATTTCTAACTTCTTTCTTCTCTGGAATGATAACAGACTCTTAATGATTTTAGTGCTCTAAAAGTGCTCCTGAGGCTTCCTTTATAAACCAGGACATCATCAATATGCATATCCGAACTCTTGTAGAAGAGTCCAGATATGCTCATTTGGTCAAATGTGTTAGTTGTATTTTTAGACCTTCTATGATATTTCTGGGTTCTTGGCTTTTTGTTCGTTTGTTTGTTTTTGCCAGCTGCTTCTTTCAGAATTATAAAATGTCAGTATAATTTTTAACTATATTACTAGACTTGCTCTTTTCTAGTTCTGTCAAACTTACCAAGATGGATACCATTTCTAATTTCCTGAAATGGATACTTGACAACTAGGTTTTGCCAGCCATACTTCTTCTAATGTTTAAGTCTCTAAATTTTATCATAAGCAGATTTGGATGCACCCATCACATAGTTTTGTGTTATGTTTGTATCATTCAACACAATTCATTTTGTAGTTTCTAGGGTGCAATGTTCGACTCATATGTTATAATAACATTGTATAATTGGCAAATACTTTTGGATTTCCTAGTTGTCATGTTGTTATCCTCACTTTATTTTAGTGTATTCAGAGATCATACTGTGTATTATTTCAACTCTTTGAACTTTGCTTAAGCTTGCTTATATCTGGCCAGTGTGTAGTTAATTTTGATAAATAATCCTATGTGTACTTGTTTAGAACTAAATTCTTCAGGTAGTGGATATATTTAAATCTAAGTCTATCTATATCCATCTATCTGTCATCCATCTATCCATCCATCCATCCATCTACCTAGATATAGATACTTATATCTATATAGATCTGTATATCTGTATTCTAGTTACCTACAAGCTTACTTATATGTACATATAAACACATTTGATTTTGTCAATTACTATATTTAAAGCATTTATTGATTTTTATTTTTGTTTTGCCTTGAGGGAGTTGGACTTTTTGGTCTGTGTGCTTGATTTCTATTTGTCCTTAATTTTGAGCTTTTTAAAGGATCATCTAAAGTTTTCTACTGTGAAAATGAAATAGTTATTTCTCCTTTAAAATCTGACATTTTTTTTTAATCTATTTTGAATCTATGCCATGTCTTCTGGGGGATTCACTATATCTATGAAATTTCTATAAGATATGCTTAAAAGTCTATTTTGTCAGATATTTGTATAGTTACTTTCAGTTTCTCTTGGTTAGTGTTTTTAAAGTGTATATCTTTACATCATTTTATTTTCAATGTTTCTTTATACTTACATTTAAGTCATGCTAATTATTATAAACAGCATATGCGTAAGTTGTATTTTTCCATTACAACAATCATTTCTTTTCTTTTTCTTTTTTAAAGATTTTATTTATTTACTTATTTATCAGAGATGGAGAGTGCACAAGTAGGGGGAGCAGCAGACAGAGGGAGAAGCAGGCTTCCCGCTGAGCAAGGAGCCTGATGTGGGACTCGATACCAGGACCTTGGGATCATGACCTGAGCCAAAGGCAGACACTCAACTGACTGAGTCACCCAGGTGTCCCCATTTCTTTTTTGAATCAGAGAGTTTAGTCTCTTTAAATTTACTTTAAGAATTCACATTTGTTTCAAGTTTATCTTCTACTATATATGTCCCTTGTTTTTCCTTGTTCTTTTCCTCTTTTTTTTTTCAAAATTATTTTATTTTCTTTTTCAGTGTTCAAAAATTCATTGTTTATGCACCACACCCAGTGCTCCATGCAATACGTGCCCTCCACAATACCCATCACCAGGCTCACCCCACGCCTCACTGCTCCCCCCTCCAAAACCCTCAGTTTGTCTCTCAGAGTCCACAGTCTCTCATGGTTTGTTTCCCTCTCTGATTTCCCCGAACTCACTTCTCCTCTCCTCTCCATCTCCTAATGTCCTCTGTGTTGTTTCTTACGCTCCACAAGTAAGTAAAACCATATGATAATTGACTCTCTCTGGTTGACTTATTTCACTCAGCATAATCTCTTCAGTCCCATCCATGTTGATACAAAAGTTGGGCATTCATCATTTCTGATGGAGGCGTAATACTCCATTACATATATGGACCACATCTTCTTTATCCATTCATCTGTTGAAGGGCATCTTGGTTCTTTCCACAGTTTGGTGACTATGGCCATTGCTGATATGAACATTGAGGTACAGGTGTCCCATCTTTTCACTACATCTGGGTTAAGTCTGGGTTAAATACCCAATAGTGCAATTGCAGGGTCATAGGGTAGCTCTATTTTTAATTTCATTAGGATCTCCACACTGTTTTCCAAGGTGGCTGCACCAGCTTGCATTGCCACCAACAGTGTAAGAGGGTTCTCTTTCTCCACATCCTCTCCAACACTTGTTGTTTACTGTCTTGTTGATTTTGGCCATTCTAACTGGTATAAGGTGATATCTCAATGTGGTTTTAATTCGAATCTCCTTGATGGCTAATGATGATGAACATTTTTTTCATGTGTCTGTTAGCCATTTGTATGTCTTCTTTGGAGAAGAGCCCATTCATGTCTTCTGCCCATTTTTTGATGTGATTATCTGTTTTGTGTGTGTTGAGTTTGAGGAGTTCTTTACAGATTTTGGATATCAGCCCTTTGTCTGTAGTGTCATTTACAAATATCTGCTCCCATTCCATGGGTTGCCTCTATGTTTTGTTGATTGTTTCCTTTGCTGTGCAGAAGCTTTTCATCTTGATGAAGTCCCAAAAGTTCATTTTTGCTTTTGTTTCCTTTGCCTTTGGAGACTTATCTTGAAAGAAGTTGCTGTGGCCAATGTTGAAGAGGTTACTGCCTATGTTCTCCTCTAGGATTTTGATAGATTCTTGCCTCATGTTGAGGTCTTTTATGCATTTCAAGTTTATCTTTGTGTATGGTGTAAGAGAATGATTGAGTTTCATTCTTCTAAACTTAGTGTCCAATTTTCCTAGCACCATTTATTGAAGAGACTGTCTTTTTTCCACTGGATATTTTTTCCTGTTTTGTTGAAGATTATTTGACCATAGAGTTGGGGGTCCATATCTGGGCTCTCTACTCTGTTCCACTGGTCTATATGTCTGTTTCTGTGCCAGTACCATGTTGTCTTGGTGATCACAGCTTTACCCTGATCCACAAACCAGGCAAAGATCCCACCAACAAGGAAATTTCAGACCAATATCCCTGATGAATATAGATGTCAAGATACTCAACAAGATCCTAGCTAATAGGATCCAACAGTACATTAAAACAATTGTCCACCATGACCAAGTGGGATTTATCCATGGGATGCAAGTATGGTTCATCATTCATAAATCAATGTGATACAACAAATCGATAAGAGAAAAACAATATGGTCCTCTCAATTGATGCAGAAAAAGAATTTGACAAGATATAGAATCTGTACCTGAATAAAACATTTCAAAGTACAGGGATAGAGGGAACATTCCTCAACTTCATAAAATCTATCTATGAGAAATGCACAGTGAGTATCATCCTCAATGGGGAAAAGCTGACAGCCTTCCCTTTGAGATCAGGAACATGACAAGGAGGTCCTTTTCACACTGTTGTTCAACATAGTACTAGAAGTCCTAGCAACAGCAATCAGACAACAAAGAGAAATAAAAGGCATTCAAACTGGCAAGGAAGAAGTCAAACTCCTTCTCTTTGCAGATGACATGATACTTTATATGGAAAACCCAAAAGACTCCACCCCCAAACTACTAGAACTCATACAGCAATTTGCCTAGAGCCATCTATACTTTCAATGCCATCCCAATCAAAATTCTGCTGACATTTTTCAAAGAGTTGGAACAAACAATCCTAAAATTTGTATGGAACCAGAAGAGACCCTGAATTGGTAAGGAAATGAAAAAGAAAAACAAAATTGGGGCCATCATGTTGCCAGATTTCAACCTTTTCTTCTTCTTTTAATTCTTTGTTTTTCATCCTGTTTGCCTTTTAAATTTATTTTTTTATTTACTTATTTATTTCATCATTAATTTTTTCTACCAAGAGTGCATGAGCAGAGGGATGGGGAGGGGCAGAGGGAGAGAAGAGAAACCCAAGCAGGTCCCATGTTCAAAGCAGGGCTTGATCCTACAACCCTGAGATCATGACCTGAGCAGAAATCAAGAGTCAGACACTTGACCACCCAAGTGCTCTAAATTTTATATTTTTATTTAAATTTTAGTTTGTTAACATACAGTACAATATTGATTTCTGGAGTAGAATTCAGTGACTCATCACTTATATACAACAGCCTATGCTCAACACATCACCTTAACAAACATCAACCCTGTTTGCTCTCTTTGGTTAAGAGTCTATTATGTCTTGTTTCTCTCTCTCTCTCTTTTTTTTTTTCTTTCCCCCTTCCCCTGTGTTCATCTGTTTGCTGTCTTAAATTCCACATTTGAGAGAGATCACATGGTATTTGTTTTTTTTCTGACTTATTCCAGTTAGCACAATACACTCTAACCCCATCCATGTCATTGTAAATGGCAAGATTTCTTTTTTTTTTTTTTTGATGGCTGAGTAATATCCCACTGTCTATATATACACCATATCTTCTTTATCCATTCATCAGGCAATGTACATTTAGGTTCTTTACATAGTCTGGTTATTGTTGATAATGCTGCTATAAATACCAGAATGCATGTATCTGTATTTGACTCTATATTTTTGTAACCTTTGGGTAAATACCTAGTAGTCCAATTGCTGGGAGGTAGGGTAGTCTATTTTTAACTTTTTGAGAAATCTCCAAACTTCTCTCCGGAGTGGCTCCTCCATAGCAGTTTGCATTCCCACTTTTGTTTGCTTTGGATTAAAAAAGTATATTTTCTTGCCTTTTTTCTCCCTACTAAATTGCTATGTATAGATTTTTTTTTTAATTTTTTTAAGAGTTATCAAGGAAATTATATTATGGATCCTCAATTTATTATAGTTTAATACAAATTATTACTTTCACCATTTCCCACTAATACCAGATTTGCAGCTTGCTGCAAAGCAAATGTTGAACACTAATTTTGCTTTTTTTTTTTTTCAAAAGCCAAAATCTTTTTTAGATTTCTTTCATTTGGCCAAAACAGGTACTAATGTAGGTCTTATATAAAATTGACTCTAAATTGAACTCTGATCAATGCTTTCTCTGTTGAATTCAATAGTTTATGTATTTCATAAAAGCTTTCATTATCAAAGTGAATGCTAAAACCATGCCTCTAAAAATACTTGTCCATATTTTTGTACTTCTTATGTATTTAGATAAAAATTTTGTTTACAAAAAATTTTTGTTAATAAAATTCCTAGCTAATTATTTTATCCCCAAGTGTTTACAAGCATGTCATGAGTATATTTAGGAAACAAAAGTAATTACTTTCCCAAAACGTTATCATCTTGTTCTTGATCCAGCTACCTGATAATGATTGAGGTTAATGTCATTCTTTCAATCAGATGGTCAAGTATAATGTCATTCTTTCAATCAGATGGTCAAGTATGTATTTTAGATCATTAAAATGTTTTTTTAAGAGCATATATTTCATTGTCAGCTTACTTTTTACTTCCCGATTCAAAATAGTTTGGAGACAACTACTATACCCTAATATGTGTATTTATTATGGAAGCCTCTCTAACATAGTAATTCTAAGGGAAAAAGGATTCAGGAATTGGATATTTTTTATTTCATTATTTTATTGTGATTGTTATACCTATGCTCAAGTCAAACCATTTATCAATTAAAAATTATTTCTTCAAAATGTTCATAATTTGATCATATATATATGTATACATATAATAATATATATGTATATATAATATAATATATATATAATATAATAATAAACATATAATAATAATAACATTACACAATAAGTTCTTCATTTTTCTTTCCAAAGATATTCAGTGTTTACTCTTGCTTCCAATTACTCAGCAATAACGTGCATATTTGACTCTCTGACACTTTTAAATTGATTTCACTTACTCTGTATTACAAAATGGTAAGTTGTCATTGGATCATAATTTTTTAGAAAATGCAGAACAAGGGTTTATTATAACAGGTAGAGATAGAGGTCTGTGGCATGCCAACAATCCCAACACCAACAACTAGATAAATATATTTTTATATAAATATATTTTTATAGGCATCAGAGAACTAGAAAATAACTCAGTCTAGACAGTCTAAAAACCAGAATGGAGACAAACATTTGGAGGTTGGGCAGCCATTTTCCCAACAGAGCCCCAGAAATGGTTTATTTTGGTGAGTGCATAACAGGAGGCACTTTGCATGCAAAAGGGGTACTTTTGATTGAGTTCAGTTTGCCAAATATTTTGTTTCTTGATCTAGGTGCCTATTATATGCTTGCTTTCCTTTTTTTGAAGATTCACTGAACTCTACACTACTGTGTTTGCATTTTTTGTATGCATTTTATACTTCAATTAAATAATTTTAAAAGTAAATGAAGAATAACATCAAAATACACAAACTAGAAATTTCATAATTTTATGATATCTGGGAACTCACTGAGTTGAGAAATGGAACAAGGCATAATTTAATGGTGTTTGTAAATAACATTTGATTGAGTATAATTGTGACATGATTTGAATGCATTCATGAGTGTCACTGTTTAATTTTCTGTAATCAAAATTCTTAAAAATACTGTTTGCACAGTGACAAGTTCAATGACTTACAAAGCTAGTTCCTTGCCCCTTTTTAGATTTACTGATGAATCTAATGGTATAGCTTGTTTAATCCAGCTGACCAGCACTTCTCACTAAGCATGTGACATTACACAAAGAATAATCTGCCCTTTTCTTTCTGACACTGCTCTAGATTTAAAAAGACTATATTTCTGTCTAGACAGATTTCCTATTTCTTAATGGCACTTTGTGCTTTCCTTACTCGACTTTCACCACACAATACAAGATTGCAAACAATTATACGGAGATATTTGATTTATCTCTTCACTTTGTGCATATTTCAAAATAAAAATTTAAACATTTCAAAGACTATAATTACATAAAAGAGATGGGATATAACAGAAAGGAAGGAAGAAGGAAACTCAGGAGTTATTATGAAGCCAAGAATATGAGAGGTGCACAGAGTGCGTCTGATACATCTGGCTTCTAGAATAATTCTTGGGATATAGTAGGGATTCAATAAATGTGTTTTGAATGGAAGGAATAAATTTTTTAAATTGCAAAAATTTTTTGGTAAATCTTTGGAGTAAAATTAAACCACACAAAAACTTAACCTATGTATCCCATGTCTTTGAGAGAGTCTTGGCACATCATTATATTCCCCGTAATGTATATCCTAAACTAAGAAGCCCAGACATAAAGACATAATTAGGAATATGTTCTAAGTTTAAGACTCAAGGTTGTTCAACATACCATCCTCTGTATATAAAGTAAAAACTACCTATACATCAACAAATGAGGGTTAATTAAATTCACCCATTAAAATACATGCACTCTAGTGAATTATGTAGGAATTTATTTCAGGGAAGTGAATGCTTTTAGCTTTTTATATATTCATATAATTATATCATCTAGAAGCACTGCAACACAGTAAATGAAAGCTTAGGGATTTCTTTTTAGAATCAGATAATACAAATTAAGCATTTATAATGATATCTGAAACAAAATAAGTGCACTGTATTTGTATTCCTATTATATGTGTTTTATATTTTTTATAAACATGTACTGATTGTTATTTTAGGAAAACAAAATACCTCATTATAATAAAAATTACTTTAGCAGATTTTCATGGCCATGGAAGTCCTTTTGACATGATGTTTAGTGAAACTGTCTATGAGAAAATCATTCAGTAAATGATTTAACTGCATACAAAATGTTGAAGTAGACTAAAAAAAAGAGAATGTTAATATTTATCTGAGTTTTATTGAATTATAGACTCTGTTTCCTTTTTTCTCCCTCTTTTTTCTATATTTTACCAAGAAATTCCACATTAAGAATTTAATTATAAAAAACGTGGATAATCAGTACACACCCTTTTTGAGGAAATGTTAATATAAATCAGATTATGACCAGGATACACTTGTGACAATGAAGTGTGAAAGTAGCCTCACATTTCATCATCTAGTCTTGAATCTTATCTTTATCACTTTTTAGATGTTTGATTCTTATCTTTTCATGTCTTTTTAAGGCTAAGGCCTAAAATTTTGAACATGAGGGAACTTTTTGTAAACTAATAATCTTCAACCCAGTAAAATAAATGAGCTCTCCAATGAGGATAAGTAGAAGAAAAATATTTTAGGTTGTATAATCTACAAACCAACTTATTTTTTTCAAACTTATCCTAATTTACAAAGTTCAGGTTCCCGATAAACAGTTCTATTTTTCTTAGAAATTCATTCTTTGCTTCTCAGAGCAACCTGAAAAGAGCCCATGCCAGGATACCTCCCTTCCCTTAAACCCAGGCGAAAAGTCTCTAGAGGCTCAGGAGATCTAACCAGGCCCAAATTCTCAATCAGGGCCATGAAGGCCATTGACAAAGGCCTAGCTGATTTAGTTAAACCAAAGTGGAAATAAACCCTCCATGTTCTTGTCCCTCACGACTCACAAAATCATTAAAAAACAATATTTAATTGAGTCCTTTTCTATATCAGACAGTCTCTGACGAGGACAATTGCAAATTAATTACCAATACAACTAATTAAAATAATCTAAAAGGAATATTCATACCAAGAAACTGAAGCAGGGGTGACCTCACACCATAAAAATTGTCATGCAATCCTATAAGGAAGATAGATGCAGAGAAACATATCAGGCAGGGCAATAAAAAATGGGGCCAGAAGTCAAACCAGGAACCTCTTTGCCTGACTCCTCCTGTGCAATCCTGTGCAAAACTCAGAACCACATTAATTCTTAGTAAAATCAAGCTAAGTCCAATATATGGAGTATCACCTTTACCTCTTTTGTAAGCACACGGCATGTGTGGTTTGCATGCTATGTAACTTCCACCTGGAGAGGATCATCACTCATTCTGAGTTGTAGCTGACCAGCCTTGGTACCTGGAGTGAGGCTGCATCCTTCAGATAGTGCTGAAAAAAAACTAGCTTCCCTACCCTGCCTGAGAAACCATGGGTGGCAGTGGACCTGATAGGCAACTTAGTGTCAACTTCTTATTGATGGGTTCATACAAGTAAGTGGACTATGGAGGTTTCTACTTTCCTTTCACCTCTTCTGCTTTCCCTGTTTGTTTTTGAACATTTTAACATTAACCTAATTTGGGGTGTTTAATTCCTACTTAAAGAAAAGCTGAAGAGAGAATATAAAACAGATAAAACCTGTAACTTTATTTTTACATCTACTGAAAATACTAATGAAATAGGTTGACACAAATTATGAAAACAACACATTTAGGTGACCTGTGGTTTTTCTTTATTTACAGCATTCCTTTCTCCCAGTAGTATAGATAATTAAAATATTTATCTCTGCTGCTCCCTCCTGCCATCACCATTTTCCCCTCCATGAGTTGTCTTTTTAAGAGTAGGAGAATACCTTCTGTCCACATTTTGTGTGGACAGACACGGATGCTCTCATAGCCTCAATTAAAGCAAGTAGTAAGGGGATGATGAAAGAATCAGGTCAAAGAGCCATGTTGTTTTTACACAATTTCAAGGATTTGAAGGATGGCTAATGATTTTTAAGGTTTTTACATATATATATATATATATATATATATATATATATATATATATAAAAGTATAAGCATACAAAATCACATGAGAATCAGTTGTGTATTTAATAACCACAAAATACGTTAAGGCTTTGGGCCTCTTAGTTAAAAAAAAATAAAGATAATCATTAACAGTACTATTTTTAGTATTAAATGTTTATTTGGAAAAGTTAATTATCCCCAGGCTAGTCTTCTGAAAGGATTTGACCAGTCCATTAAGTTCACTCCAGTGCTGCCATACAAGCCCTCTTTGGTGAATTGTAGTGTGGCTGGTTTATTCTGGGAAGCATGTGTGACAGCACTAACAAGAAGTGTTAGAAACAATGAAACTACAATCAAAGGTTAAAAAGCTTTTATTCCAAGAACATTATTCATGTTCATTTTGGATCTCTTGTTAGTAAGAGAAATAGGCAGAAATGTCCTTGTAATGAATCCATGTATGTGTGCTAAAAACTCAACACAGAGATTTCATGAATAATAGCAAGCTTTGATTCGGTGTCTACTATCAAGGTGCAAGGGGAGAAAATGACATTTGCAAGAAAATCTGTCTAAACTAATTCTGACTTAATCAGGCCCTGAATGTGTTAATTCAACCCTTCATCTTCATTTACATTCTAATGAGCTGTTGCAATAACTGAAATATTTAAGGACTAATGTAACTGTGAGTGAGTAATTGAAAGTTTCAGTCAGGAGAAAAGTTCATTAGGTTTTAGGTTATTGAATAATGTCAGCTTCACCGAATACACAGATCCATAATTAGCACAGTACTCATATGTTCTCTTGTGTGCCCACTTACATTTGCTTTAGATCAGAGGTCATAGAAGAGAGGAATGTCTCAAAGTGAAGAAAATATACCTGGCAAAAAAATATTTTCAAACAACAGAAGCAAGTTCTAAAGACTTTTTAGGAGATTTAAATCTTATTTGAAGGCAAAAGATAAGCAAAAAAAAAAAAAAAAAAAAAAGGGCAGTAATGAAGACAATTAACAATGTAAAATAGATCGTTAGGAGAATCATTTTTTTCTCCCAGGAAAAAAACCAGACATTTCTTAATGAAATAAAACCTTCATTTTGCATCATGTCTTTCCTACCTCTTTCTGATTTTGGTTTGAAAGTTGTTTATGTTATTGTTTATTTGGAAAATAAACATATTGAAATTTATACCCTCTTTGTTTAGTTAGTCACATCTCTTATCCATGAAGATGTTGTGATTTGTGCACCAAGAAATATCTGCTATGCTTGTGAAACAGTTTCCTTTTATTTTTATATTTTCCTAAATAGACATTGCACATCCCTTGCTATGATAAAAAAATAACATAAGGTATACACAGCATATACAGCACTAAGGGTAGGGTATTCTGCTAATAAACAAGATTCTAAGGTCACTTAGGAAAATTCAGTAATTTAGAAAATAAATACACATTTGTCTACCTCTGTGAGAATTAATTACCAATAATATTTATAACAATTGAGCAGAACTAGAACTTCCATCTTACTTGCTTTTACTCTGGACAAACTAATGAATTAACTCCACATTAAATCACCTAAGGTTACAAGCCACAGGAACTCCAAAGATCCATAACACTCTGTGAACCAGAGTGTGCTTTGGATCATATACTGTTTCTTTGAGGTAGTGTCAATTTCTCACATGAAATGGACTAAGTCTGAAATCAGGACAGAGGCCAAAGCAGAAGACCTACACCATTTGTTGTAGGGTAAAATAGCATACAACCCTTTAACAGTCTTTTTAAGTATCTCAGTAACTGACCATGGAATTCAATTGAGTTTTGTTTTGTCTTGTATTGTTTTTGAGATTTTATTTATTTACTTGACAGACAAAGATCACAAGTAAGCAGAGAGGCAGGCAGAGAGAGAAGAGGAAGCAGGCTCCCTGTTGAGCAGAGAGCAGGGCTTGATCCCAGGACCCTGGAATCATGAGCTGAAGGCAGAGGCTTTAACCCGCTGAGCCACCCAGGCGCTCTCAATTGAGTTTTAAACAACATTCTTTTGTAACTGTTTCCTGTAATGCAGTGCTCTTCAACTGACTGCATTTCAGGGTTTAGGACAGTGACTTTTGTTTAATTAACTGGAGTTAGACTCAAGAAACAGTGTTTTTACCAAGTCTCCAGGTAATTCAAAAAACCATTGTATCAACAATTTGCCTTTAAAAACTGTTGGCCTAAGCATTTAGTTTGGTGCCCAAAAAGAAAAGCAGCAACTGCTTCTGTTAACCTGCTTACTTACTCCTCTTTTCCATGTTTTTTAGAAGGCTAAAAATAAATTTCTATAATTTGGTATTGATATACCACTCTACAAAAGGATGATATTCACATAGGTAGTTGATGCCAGAGTGTTCTGGATAAGATTCTTTTGAAACTTCGTAAAGATTAGAGAAGCCCCCCCCCCCAAAAAAAAAAGATTAGAGAAGCCCATTAACACATAAACATCCTCATCATTGTATGTTTGACTGCATGATTCTAAAAGTAGCATAAGCCCCTTGATCTGTTTTGATGGTCTCCAACAAAAAACTAGTTTTTGTAAAAATATTAGTAATGGGGAAATGTTGATGTAAAGCCAGAATATGATTTTGTTTAATTTGTAAGTCTTAGTATAAAATTCCATGGTCACAGTTAGGCAGGTCTTCAAACATTTTCTACATACATAATTCAACATGATTGGGTAATCATCATGTAAATATATACATGCAAGTTTGCAATTACTGAAAATAGATTTCATGTAAGTTCACAAATTATTCCATAATCTAGAGAATATTCCCACAAAATAGTCTTCTAAAAGTAAAGTCATGTGATTAGTGAAAGCAGTATTTAAGAGAAATTTATAACACTAAATGCACATTTTGGAGAAGAAGAAAACTCTAAAATGAATAATCTGAGTTTCTACTTTAGGAAACTAGGAAGAGTAAATTAAATCCATAGTAAGGAAAGGAAAAATAATAATAAAATTTAAAGCAGAAATCAATGAAATCGGGAACAGAACATCAGTAGATAAAATCAACAAAACCAAAAGTTGATCCCTTGAAAAATTAATATAATCAATCAAACTCTATTGCCCATATAACTAAGAGTAAGAAAAAAAGAGAGGATATAAATCACTAATATCAGAAATGAAAAAGAAGGCAACACTACAGATCCCATGGCCATCAAAAGGATAATAAAGAAATGCTATAAATAATTTTATGACCACAAAGTCAATAACCAAAATGAAATGGACCAATTCCTTGAAAAATGCAATCTGCCAAAATTTATACAAGAAGAAATAAACAATCTGAATAGGTCTTTATCTGTTAAAGAAATTGAATCAATAAACAGTAACCTTTCAAAACAGAAAGCATCAAACCCAAATGGATTCACTGGATCCAGTGTCTATCAAACAGTTAGAGAGTTAACCAACTCTCTACAGTCTCTTTACAGAGCACAGAAGCAGAGGGAATCCTTCTTAATTCATTCCATGAGGTATTACCAAAATCAGACTAAAACATTACAAGAAAAGAAAATTACAAATCAATATCTCTCAAGAACATAGGTGCAAAAATACTTAACAAAATATTAGAAAATCATATAAAAATGTACAAAAAGAATTATGCACCATGATTAAGTGGGATTTATTCCAGGTATGCAAGGCTGGTTCAAAATTCAGAAATCATTTATATCACATCAACAAGTCAAAAAGAAAAATCACATGATCCTATCAATAGATTCAGGAAAAGTATTTAATGAAATCCAACACCTATTCAGGATAATTCATGATCTTCTAAGAAAAGAGGGAAGCATCCTCAACTTAAGAAAAAATCTATAAGAAACCTACAACCAACATCATACTTAATGGTTAGAAACAAAACTTTCCTATTAATATTACACAAGGATGTCATCTTTTTCTACAATTTGTCAACGTTATACTGCAAGTTCTAGCTAAAGATTAAGACTAGGAAAGGAAATAAAAGATATACAGTTTGGGAAAGAAGAAGTAAATCTGTCTTTGTTAACAGATGACATAATTGTCTATGTAGAAAACCAAAAGAATTGTTAAAAAGTTCCTGGAACTAATAAGTCATTATTTCAAGGTTTCAGGATATAAGATTAATATACAAATGTCAATTTTTTTCTTATAGCAGCAATGAGCAAATGAAGATTGAAACTGAAAACACAATACTAAAGTGTACTCTGAAATGAAATATCTGGTTATAAATCTAACAAAATATGTATAAGATCTATGTGAGAAAAATGACAAAACTATGATGAATGAAAGCAAAGAAGTAAAAGAATGGAAAGATATTCCATGTTCATAGATAGGAACTCAATATTGTCAAGAGGTCAATTCTTCCCAACTTGGTATGTAGATTCAACGTAATTCCAGTAAAAATCCCAGCAAGTTATTTCATGGATATTCACAATGTGATTCTAAAATTTATATGGAAAGACAAAAGCTTCAGAATAGGCAACACAATACTGAAAGAGAATAAAGTCAGAGAACACTACCCAACTTCAAGACTTAGAGTGACAGTAATTAAGATAGTGGGGTGTTGGTGAAAGAATAAAAATAGAGAGAACAGAAATAGGCCTACATAGGCCTACATAATTATATTCAACTGTAGGTGCCTCGTTCGCGCAGTAGGTAGCGTGTCAGTCTCATAAATATAGTCAACTGATTCTGATGAGAGAGCAAAAGCAAATACAGAACATAGTCTCTTTAACAAGGGGTGCTGGAACAACCAGATACTCATATGCAGAACACACACGCATAATATAATGTCAATGTTAATTCCATCTCAGTAAAATAGTAAATGATACTGGACACAGGCCTTACACTCTACAAAAATCAGCTCAAAATACATCACAGATCTAAGTATAAAATGCAAAATGAAAACTCCTAGAGACAACATAGGAGAAAACCTAGATGACCTTGAATACAGTGATGATATTTTAGATGCAACACTGAAGGCATGATCCATGGAAGACATAATTGATTAACTGGACTTCACCAAAATTTTAAAACTTCTGCTGTATGAAACACAATCTCAAGATAATGAGAAGATAAGCACAGACTAGAAGAATAGGCTTGCAAATGACATATTTAATAAACAGTTCTCTAAAATATACAAACAATGCTTCAAAAACAACAGTAAGAAAACAAACAACCCCATTAATAGGTGAGCCAGAGAACCAACAAATATCCCCAGGAAAAAATAGATGTTGATGAGGATGCTGAGAAAGGGGAACCCTCTTACACAGTTGGAGAGAATGTATACTGTGCAGCCACTCTGGAAAACAGTATGGAGGGTCCTCAAAAAGATAAAAATACAACTACCCTACCACCCAACAATTGCACTATTAGGTATTTACCCCAAAGATACAAATGCAGTGATTCAAAGGGACACTTGTACCCTGATGTTTATAGCAACATTATCAACAATAACCAGATTATGGAAAGAGCCCAATGTCCATCAACTGGTGAATGGATAAAGAAAATGTGGTATGTACAACATTACTCAGCTATAAAAAAGAATGAAATCTTGCCATTTACAATGATGTGGATGGAGCTAGAGTATATTATGCTAAGCAAAATAAGTCGGTCAGAGAAAGACAAATACCATATGATTTCACTCACATGTGGAATTTAAGAAACCAAAACAGATGGACATGGGGGGAAAAGGGAGGTAAACCATAAGTGACTCTTAACTATAGAGAAAAAACTGAGGGTTCCTGGAGGTGAGGTAGGCGGGGGATGGGCTAAATGGGTGATGGGTATGAGGAGGGCACTTCTGATTAGCACTGGGTTTCATATATAAGTGATGAGTGGCTAAATTCTACTCCTGAAACTAATATTACACTATCTGTTAACTAACTAGAAGTTAAATAAAAAGTTGGGAAAAAAGAACTGGACAGATTTCTCACAAAGATGATGTACAGATGGAAAGTGGTTATATGAAAAAAATACTCATAGTATGCCATTAGGAAATTGCAAGTTAAAACATCAGTAGATTTCACTATAAAACTCTTAGACTGGCCCAAATCTAGAATATTGACAACCTTGAATGCTGACAAGGATGTGGAGCATCAAAAATGTTCATTCATTGTTGATGGAAATGCAAAATGATACAGCCACTTTGGAAGATAGTTTGGTAGTTTCTCACAAAACTAAACACACTCTTACCATATGACCCAAAAATCATGATCATTGTTATTAGCTCACGAATTTAGAAACTTTCATCCACACAGAAACCATCACATAGATGTCTATAGCAGCTTTATTCATAATTTCCAAACCTCGAAAACAACTAAAATGTCCTTCCGTAGGTGATTTGACAAATATACCGACTACATCCAAGTTATAGAATATTATTTAGTTCTAAAAATAAATAAGCTTTTAAGCAATGAAAAGGCAAGAGGAATCTTTTTTTTTTAATTTTTTTTAAATTTATTTATTTGTCAGAGAGAAGGAGAGAGAGCAAGTGAGCACAGGCAGACAGAGTGGCAGGCAGAGGCAGAGGGAGAAGCAGGCTGAGACAAGAGGAATCTTAAATACACATTACTGAGTTAAGAAAAAAGCCAATTTAAAACAACTACGACTTTATGATTCCAACTTTATATACTTTCGGGAAAAGGCCAAACTATGGAGACAGCAAAATGATCAGTAACTACCAGGAAAGAGGGAAGGATGAATAAGTATAGCACAGAGTTGAAACTATCTGGTACGATACTACAATGTAGACACACATCATTAGATTAGATTAGATTAGATTAGTCAATACCCACAGAATGTACATCACAAGTAAACCCTAATGTAAATTATGGACTTTGGGTGAAAGTGATGTTACTGATTCATTACTTGTAACAAATGTACTTCTGTAGTATGAGATGTTGGTAATGGGGGAAGTTGTGTATGTAGGAGAACAAGATATACTTGGAAACTCTCTATACTACCTGTTTAGTTTTACATTGAACATTAAAACTGCTTTAAAAATATTTTTTAAGAAATGTTACATAATAATCATCAATGGCAAAATGAAATAAACTAAAACGAAACAAAAAATTATATTAAGGTAGATTTTGTACTACATATATGTCATAATTTATAAACAGAAGAGTGGTTTATATGACTCACAACATTCTTTAAAAAATAAAGCCAAGCACAAACCAAAGCTTCTTAGCTAATGCTCCCTATAAAAAGAGCTTTGGCAGAAAGGCTTGTGCTACCCTTTTAAAGTGTAATAGCAGAGACATTCATACCACTAGACATAGGGTCCAGCCATGAATTTCCTAAGAACAAAATTTTAACTTGCTGTAGATGAAATAATTGCTACAACATGGTAGTCATTTTGGAGTCAAGTAAGATTGTCTCATAAAAAAATAATGGTTTATAACTCATGTATTTCACCAGTTCTTACACAAAAATATACACGGTTATATTAGGAAAATATTCCCCACTGTGGAATACCACTTCAAATAAATAGATCTCAAATCATTGCATCTTGTGAAGTAAAAATATTGAAAAGCACTCTGTTATTAGTGGCCTGTAATACATAAAAAGAACCTTCTAAACAAAAAAATAACAGGACAAGTAATAATTTCCTCGAATATCATAGCCCTTAGTGTACTCATTTATAGTTCCAGTCTATCATTTTTGAGAGAAAAAATACATGGTAATTAACACACCATAGGGAAACAGTCTAGTAAAGCTGAACGTAGCTCTATGTGGGAGTAGTCATTTTAAATGGGAAAGCAAAGTAGCAGCTGGGTTAATTATTATTATTCTAAAAATAGAGGAAAAGAATGCTGGTGAGTACTATTTATTAACCACGTGTATTTTAATGAATAAAACTTTTTTAAAGATTTTACTTATTTATTTATTTGACAGAGAGATAGAGAGCACAAGTAGGCAGAGCAGCAGGGGGAGGGGGAGGGAGAAGCAGGCTCCCTGCTGAGCAGGGAGCCCAATGCAGGATTCCATCCCAGGACTCTGGGATCCTGACCAGAGCAGAGACAGCTGCTTAACTGACTGAGCCACCCAGGCACCCCATGAATCAAACTTTCTTTTTAAGATGTAGTATATCTCTTCATCTAAAGTCTAAAAAATTTGTAAAGCTTTAAGTTTTAAATTGCAGTATTTCAGGATAGACAATTTCAGGATAGACAAACTTGTAATGATACAGATACATCTGATACTCAATAGAGCCTTCTAATCTGATAACTAGCAACTGAAAATAACAATTAATGCATATAGAATAGATGGGGGAAAAAAGTGCTAGACCCTACCCATCCACCTACAAAAGGTATTGGTTTACCCTTATAATAAATACTTAGAGGGAATTCGAGTAAAAGAAATCAAGAGAGTAGATCTTGAAAGGTCTCGTCTTAAAAGCAAAATTCTAACTCTTTATGGTAACAGATGATAACTAACTTATTGTAGCGATCATTTCACAATGTATACAAATATGGAATTATTATGTTGTATACCTGAAGCTAATATAATGTTATATGTCATTTATACTTTAAAAAAAAATTAGGAAAACAACCAAAGAGGTAATTAACAATCCTTGAGAATTAAGACAGGAAAATGTCTCTATGTCTTTATAACTTTCTAAAATTATGTTATGATCATTTTTTGTTTCCATCATATGTTGTCATTTCCAAGGTTCTTTATGTTTGCAAAGTTGTTTTTAACATTTAAAGATAGGAGGGGGCACCTAGGTGGCTCAGTCTGTTAAGAGTCTGCCTTCAGCTCAAGTCATGATCTCGGGGTCCCAGAATTGAGCCCCGCATGGGTTCCCTGCTCAGTAGGGGCCCTGCTTCTCTCTCTGCCTCTGCAGCTCTCTCTGCTTGTGTGTTCTCTCTCTCATTCACTCTCTTCCAAATAAATAAGGAAATAAAATCTTTAAAAAAAGAAAGATAAGGAGAATGAAATGTGCTTGCTTCTATGAAACAAAACCATTCAACTCTGCTTTGCTTTAGAGATACTGTTTTCCTTCATAACTACAAAAGGTGCATTTGTTATCCACAGTTGACAAGAAACTATTACACATCTGGGACCAGCAGTCTTGGTGAACTGGGTGCTCTGGGTGCTCTTCCAGGATGGAAATGGACAGAACATATTTTGGTATGCCCTCATAGGAGGTAGAAGAGGGCCCTTAGGTGATCTTACCATCTCCTCTCCCCTCAGACACAAATCCAAACCCAGATGCAAACACATACTCAAAGGAAAACAAACAACACACACACACACACACACACACACACACATGATTTGAAATCAGAGCCAGAAGCCAGAAGCAACAAGCAAATGGGAGGAATACAGTACTTTAGGGTGGGTGCCAGTAGGAAAGCTTTGGTCTGATAACTGAGCCATTGTGAACCCAGAGGACGGCCTTGGGGCAGAAACCCCAAGATGACTGAGGTGGTTTCTGATCAGTCACTTCCCTCCCTCTGTGACAGGCCAAAGCTAAAGCAATCTGTCTGGTAAAAAGCTTATCAGATTTTGACCTGTAGGATTCTTACAGATGAAGTATTCAGCTGCTCACATACACATTTACCATTTGATTATCTTATTCTTTCTGGCAACATAGATCTTATTCTGGGATTACTTTTATTCTTTTTTGAAATATATCCTAGAGAATTACCTGAGTGGAGGCCTTTCTTGATGATATTTTAATTCATAATTTTTCTTGAAAGCTACTCTTTTGGAAATTACAGGTAGACTGACAATAAATTTTCTTCAACAATTCAAAGATATTATTCTACCATCTCTGTCTTTCATTGTTGCACCACAGAAATAAAACTGAGAATTTTGTTCTTGTCTAATTGTCATTTTTTCTTCTGGCTTTGAGTTCTACAGTTTTACTATGATGTGTTTGAATTCAGACTGATTTTTGTTTATTATGCTTGTGATATGTAACAAATCCTAGTTCTTTAAAGTTTTATTTTCTTTAATTCTGAAAAATTGTAGCCACTTTCTTTCAAGTATTATGTCTCTGTTTTCTCTCTCCTGTGATTCAATGTTAATAGACATTAAACCCTTGCAATCTCTAATTAGCTCTTACCATCTTTTTCATATATATTTTACTGTCTTTCTGTGCAGCATATTAAGTGATTTGTTTAGATATAACTATCAGTTTATCATGTCTACCTTCAGCTGCGTTTTCTTTGTTTAAACCATCCAGTTCGTTTGTTTTTTTTAACTTCATAAATTATATTCTTAATTTCTAGAACTTCAATTACTTTTTTTTTTCCTTTCACAAATTATTTGTTCATTCTTGGTAATTCCTTTATCTGTAGTTCTTGGAAAACTTATCTGTTGCTTGCCTTGCCTTTTACTCTGAGGACTTTGGCTATAAATCCAAAAATATATTGTATTAGAAAGAATGATGATGACACTGATTGAGGTGATGATAAAGTAGGAATATTTGCTCTATCAAGTTATATTTTCAAGCTGTAGTAATCTTAGCAGTGTGAAATTGGGCAGAACTAAACAAATAGACTGAAGAGAATAGAGGTCCTGTAAATGACCCCTATGAAATGGAAATTTGATACATGAACACAGGTGGTGCTGCAGAGCAGTAGGAAAAGGACAGGCTGCAAGGAGCACTGGGAGTTACATGCAACGGATGAACAACTGAACTCTACACTTGAAACTAATTATACCCTATGTTAACTAAATGAATTTAAGTAAAATAAGTTGAAAAATATAATCCTGGAATGGCTGGTTGTATTTATGGAAAACAAAAATGTGATAGTGCATAAGTTTGTTAGGGTTACCATAACAAAATGCCAGAAGCACGGTCACTTAAAAAACAGAAATGTATGTGTCTGTTGGCCATCTGGATGTCTTCTTTGCAGAAATGCCTGTTCATGTCCTCTGCCCATTTCTTGATAGGATTATTTGTTCTTTGGGTGTCAAGTTTGCTAAGTTCTTTATAGATTTTGGACACTAGCCCTTTATCTGATATGTCGTTTGCAAATATCTTCTCCCATTCTGTCAGTTGTCTTTTGGTTTTGTTAATGTTTCCTTCGCTGTGCAAAAGCTTTTGATCTTGATGAAATCCCAATAGTTAATTTTTGCCCTAGCTTCCCTTGCCTTTGGCAATGTTCCTAGGAAGATGTTGCTGTGGCTGAGGTCGAAGAGGTTGCTGCCTGCGTTCTCCTCAAGGATTTTGATGGATTCTTTTCTCACATTGAGGTCCTTCATCCATTTTGAATCTATTTTCGTGTGTGGTGTAAGGAAATGGTCCTATTTCATTTTTCTGCAAGTGGCTGTCCAATTTTCCCAACACCATTTATTGAAGAGGCTGTCTTTTTTCCATTGGACATTCTTTCCTGCTTTATTGAAGATTAGTTGACCATAGAGTTGAGGGTCTATTTCTGAGCTCTCTATTCTGTTCCATTGATCTATGTGTCTGTTTTTGTGCCAGTACCATACTGTCTTGATGAT
>PISX010003346.1:0-16131 GCA_004024625.1 Mellivora capensis
GAGAAACAAATAGAGACAAAAACAGAGAAAAACAGACACAAGATCTGCATCCCCTACCAACACACACACAGGGAGAAGGGAGAGAGAAAGACAGAAAAACAGAGACAGAAAGAGAGGCTGCATATTACTTTTTAAAGCCCCCTGTCCCCATCACCAGCATGTCTACAGTCCTGTAAAGCACCATTAGGATTCTATGTGACTCATTTTATATTCCAGAAAATAGTCTCTTCCTGTCTTCCAAAGCATCACATTTTAAATTCCAGACTTGAGTCAAATAAGAGTCAGACGGTACTGATGCCCACCCCACTGATTATTTAATTACTCTATACTGAGAAACTCCACATCATATAGTCTCTATTTTTTAAGCTTCGGAACGGACCGTTTTCCAAACATACATACTACTTAAGAGACAGTCTTCCTGATCGCAGCCTGGTCCCTGATACCTCATTGTTTACCCCTGGAAGGACCCTTATTATTCTAGCTGCCCCTCAGCTTCTTTCTTGAAGCTCAGACGCAGAGGGTGGGACCCTAACATAAACCACAAGCTCTTGCCAGCTGGACACCTTTCCTCACTGCTGTGGATGCTCCACACAGACGAAAAGCCAGGTATTGGCCATAGCAGGGACGTTCTAGCCATCTCATATCGCTTCAGCTTCCTTTGCATTTCATGCCAACACCAGAGGGGAGGGGAGTCGAGGGGTGGCACTGTCATGTGACTTTTCTGCTGTGCCACAGGACTGCTCCATGGCCTTGATACGTTTAGTTATTCCCTACTCAAGCAGAATGTGTAGTGGCCGGCACCCCCACCCCTGGCCAGAATGCCTGGGGTGCTGTTTTACTGGTTTGGCATCCTCACAGCTGGGAAGAGTTTCCTTAGAGCCTCCAACACTGAGGAGTTTTTTACATCATCCTTGGCAGACTGACCCAATCTGAAGTCATCCTCCAAGACAAGATGGACAAGAAGTCTCATCAATGATTGCCGCAAGTTCTTTAGATGTTGAGAAACTGGAGTGTCACTTGGCATACAGGTGCTGCATTTTGTAGTTGGGTGCATTATGTTCAGGAGAGGGGAGATGCAGAAGGAGACAGACAGACAGACACACACACACACACACACACACACACACACTTGTGAGACTGGAGGTTTAAAAATCTCAATCTCAAAAGACTGGAGATTTAAAAATTAAATGTCCTTAGTGTTTTTCCGGAAAATCTGCTTTGCCTCCATAAAAGCCTTAAGTAGAGGGGCGCCTGGGTGGCTCAGTCAGTTAAGCCTCTGCCTTTGGCTCAGGTCATGATTTCAGGGTCCTGGGATCAATCCCTGCATCAGGCTCTCTGCTCAGCTGGGAGCCTTCTCCCTCCTCTCTCTCTGCCTGCTTCTCTGCCTACTTGTGATCTCTCTCTCTCTCTCACTCTCTCTCTCTGTGTCAAATAAACCAATAAAAAAAATCTAAAAAACAAAAGCCTCAAGTAGATAAACTGAGTACAATATCCTTTTCAGGAAGCACAACTAGAAGGACATGCCATCTGGTAAGCCACATCACTCTCTCTTTCAAGCCTTCCAAAGCATTCCCTGCAACCCCCTCCCTCTAGGAAATGTGGAACAAAATTGTATACATGGCTCAGATGCTAAGACCCCGGCAACTGCAGATGACCAGACCTGGATTTGAGTCTCTGCTCTGCTGGATGACTTTGGGCAAGTGAGGTCAGCTTTCTGAGCCTCACGAGGGTAGCAGTAACACCAAAGTCATGGGTGTCATATATGTAGTACTCAGCTCTGCACCAGGCAAATGCATATTCTGTACATGTCAGTGACATTATATTATTAACCTTTCCTTTTTTAGGGTGGGCATAGGAGCATGGAGATGGAGCAGTGTCAGCAAATCCTTCGCTTCCAGCCTTTAGAAAGGCCGTGACCAGGGCTTGTACGTGGCCTGTGATCTTTCTCCATCAGACTGAAGGTCATGTGACTAATAAGCACTTGAAATGTGCCTGGCCTGAATTGAGATGTGGTCTAAGTGTAAAATATATACCAGATCTTACGAAAGACTTATGAAAAAATATAAATGATTGCAGCAATAATTTTTTACATGAGATACTTGTTGAGATGATAATATTTGGCTACAATGGCTAAATGAAAATATGAGAAAAATTCACCTTATGTGTTTCTTTTTATCTACTTGATTGTAGAGAATCAAGAGTTAAATATGTGGGCTTGCACTGTATCCCACTAGACAGCACTGTTGTAGATACTGAGGCCTCTGGATGGGGTGCGCGTAACTGTGAGTTGGGCAGATGCTGTGGCCTTCCAGTGAATTTTCTTTCGGGTTTTATAGGAAAATGCCCTCCCCACAGAACTGCACGGTAATACCATTGGCTGATTGGCTCTCTACTCCTAAATCCTAGCTTTTGACCCAGAATTTCCTCCAGGCCGCAGACTCTCCTTTGGACCATGGTTGCGTGACATTGCATGGGTGTTCAAAAGGGCTCTGAACTCAAAGAGTCTAAACACCATCTCTCAAACACTCTCAAAGCAATATTGGCAAGGTCTTAATACAAACCAGAGCTAGTCTATGTCCTAGCTTAAAAAACATTCTTGATCTTCTGTGTGTCCAAGCTCTTTAACCCAGCATTCAAAACCCTTTATAATCCAGCCCTACTTTATGGATATGGCTCCACCGCATGTTAACGTCACTACCTCCTACCCCCCTTTCCCCACCACCATCAGATCATGCTACTTAACATGGACATGCTCAGCGTCCTTTTACTCCTGAGTCTAATCGGTATTGCCTCTTGCCACCAATCTTGTCTTCCCTTTTTCATCTGCCTTGGGAGTTCTGTATAACTTAAGGGTATACAGTTAAAGTCCACACTCTCTGGAAGTTTTCCCAGCCCTCCCCTAGCTGGAATTGATCCATCGTCCCATATTTAAGAGCATTTTGATTGTGACACCAGGATAGAACATTCTAGTTGATATTAGCATCATGCAGGTGAGCATTTTTCTTTCCACCTAGAGGTGGATTTCTTTTGCATTTGGTGGTACTTATTCATCTTCTGACCCTCCTTCCTCATAACAATTAGCCCTGATTTCTAACAATCATTCAGAAGCTGCTAACACAGGAGGGCAAATTTAAGTCAGTGACAACTGTGAGCTCAGCATGTCCCCTAGAAGGCTGGCTGCCCAGGCTTGTTTTGGCTCTGCCCTGGGAGAATTCTTTGGGGATTGATGAGGAGGGGTCAGACCAAGGTAGCGTTTGAAAGGAAAAAGGGAACAATTAGGTTGTGCACTTCTTGGTAAGGAGACTCTCTAATAATCATGCATGTCAAAATATTTGTTGAATGTGCATTTCAAGAAAATTTAATATCAAGATCAAACTTCAGTCATGGTGAGCCCAAGATGTGCTTCAAATTTAGTTCATTCTGCCACTTATCCCCTCTTTCCCTTCGTTACAGATGTGACAGATGCCTAGAGGTGGACTCAGCTCTTCTAACCACCCTGATTATGGAGCGATCATTAAAGCCGTGAATAAGGAAGGCTTCTGGAGAAAGATAAAATTACACTTTTATTAGGACATCAAACAGGACCTTGCATGAAAAGAGCTACTGATCCAAAAGGAAAGACAATAAAGGGAGAAAAGGACCTTGAGGCCCCTAACTGTAATGGAGAGGCTGACGCTGGGCTTTCAGGAGAGCTGGTCGTGTGTGTGTTGAATTACAGGCAATTATCGGTGGTCTCCCTGTTGGCCCTGAAGAATTTAGAACCGCGTCAAAAGGAAACATGATCTACCAAAAGGGAAATCCTGCTGCATCTTTTAACCCTGTGCCAACTCTGCTGGGTGGAACCTCTCCATGATGCATTTTATTCTTGAGATCTTACAAATAGTTGTTGGTGAAAGTCAGTATGAGGATCTATCTCTCCCAGGTCACATGGGGTTGTAAAAAAATGCTGAGTGATTTTGAAGACTGAAATTGAACCCGCTCAATGTCTTCTCTGCCATCTACCAGTCTATCCATAAGGGAGGAAACAACATTTGCGCCTAAACCAACTGTATATTGTTCACCAAGACAACCTTGAAGTGCAAGACCATGGAGTTTGGTCTGATTCTTCAAAGAGAAAATGGCACTCTGGTCAGTGCAATTTTAGTGTTAATTATAGTTCCTTATATTCCTGGGGTATGTTTCATTTCTATATGAGCATACCAGACACCTGAATACTCACCAGTGAAAACTAAGGAGACTAAGACAGTTCAGATGCTCCATTGGGCCAGGCCAGATGCAGAGAGTGGACATTCACACATTCAATGTAGCATGCCCTGGGCTGACAAGAGTTGGCTCTGCTCATCCCTACCCTCACCCTGCATCCCATAGCAGGGATACAATATACTTGTGACTTAATAAAGCTTACTGAGTTTAAAGAAAAAAAAAAAAGGAAGCTAACCACTTCAGGGATGACTCTTTTTAGGTTATTTTTCCAGGTTGAATTAGAATGTTGACACTAATTAATATGTGGAATGGAGCCAAATAGCTTACCATAGCTATGGTTCATTTCCTCATCTGCAAAACATGAGTGTAGGAGTGTGTATCACTTCCAAGCTTAAAAGTTCTATCAGTTTATGTTGTAGAGATGTTAGAAAAATCACACTCTTGTCTCAATATTCTAGAAGACAGTCTATTTTGAGTGTTCATACAGAATTACCTAAAGGGATGATGTCAAGAATGAAGCCCTACATTAGAATTATTCCAGGAAAGCATCTTGGTTTATGATCAACTGAATATTGTTTGGTGATACTAAGTTGGATTCTGCTTCATCTCTGGCTTCAAAGCATATGAAAACCATATTGCATATTTTGATTTCAAGTTTTCTTGAAGTTAGACCACAAGTTAGACCACTAGCAAGGCATTATTACTCCATAAGCTTCAGCAAAGTTAAAAAGAAAATTCCCAATACTGTAGATTTGGGGATAATGATTACCACTCCTGGAAATTTAATCTGTTCATTAATCTCCTTTTCATTATCATTTCCATCCTAATGTTTACATAAGCAGAGTTCCAAAACACCAACAACTCATGTACTTAGAACATTCCTACTCTACGTGTCAATAAAGGCACAGCCTTTGTTTATGAGAATGTCTTTATTTGATGGCATCTTGAATTTCTTCCTATTCCCAGCTTCTAGAATACTTCTTGGTAGAGAATGATGGTCGATAAAAGTTTGTTAAATGAATCAATGGATAGAGGAATGGGTGACTTCACTTTCCCAGACCTTCCCCCATCCCTGGCAACTTTTCTTCTGAGAATCCTTCTCTACCCTACCCCCCTCTAGCTCTGAGTCACTGAGACAGCCACTACTGACTCATGAATTGTCACTTGTGATAAAATCAATGTCTAGACTAGACATTACTTCTCATGGGCAAAGAATATGTCATGTATTGGGATTAGTAGATCTCTCAATGGGTTGAAGTGGAAAAGAAGAACCCATTTCAACTTGGCATTGACCAAAGGAAACAGAGGAATATAGGTGAGATAACTGTACTAACCAAGAATGCTAGATGAAGTTTTAGTGCCCTTGAGAGTCACTGTCTGGAGAAAAATGCTCTGCTGAGTATCAAATGGAAATCTAGCATGTACAACTGTCATCATTTCAATAAGAAATGGGGGAGAGGATTATTTATTACCATGAAGCAGAAAATGATTTTTGCTGATACCCTTGCCATTTTGTTTTAAAGTATGATGAAATTTTGGGCACTCTCTTTACCCCAACTAGTTTCTTGCCTCGGCTTTTATGTGGGCAGGGTTGTTGTAATTTCTCTGTTCAAATAAAGTCTGCAGAAAGCCACAAAAGGAGATCTGGACCCTAAAGCTTAACGGATTCTGGAAAGCAGCTGGCTTGTAACATGAGTCATTCCAGTCAAGCTTTCTCTTTTGTATGTTTTCATCTGACCTAAAGAGCGGGTTATTGGATGTCTTCTGGCAGGTGCTATGGGATTAAAGAGGTAGCTGGTCAGAAACAAACTTTGAATTAAGGTTTTTTAAAATAGTTTACTAAAGTAAATATGATCGTTAGCTTAATCCCCAAATCTAACAGGAGGTTCAAATTTAATAGTGAAGTTAAAAAAACTGGTTGGCATGTGTGGCTATAGGTCTCGGTGCTTTGCTCCAAGAGTTATATTTTAGTGTTAATGATGAAATTTCCAGTACACTCCTATTTATCAGGATATAAGCATTCCAGAAGCTCCAACACCTACATTATCTTTCCTTTTTTGAAATTTTGAGAGAAAACCAAGTGGGACATTAATAGACTTAGAAGGGGAAATTATTTTTTTTAACTCACCTTTAAAGGATATTACAAGGTCTGTGGAGCTTCAGAACAGACTCCAACACTCTTGATTCTGGGCCACGATAAATGAATCAATTTTCACATGGTAACCCTCAGGTATTTCTGAAGATGCTTCAGGTTTCCAAATCATTGTAGAAGGATGAGCTCATATGGCAGTTACTTGTGGATTGGGATTGGGATCTATATGCATATGTCATTACCACCATCATAGACAGCACTTGTTACCAAAGGGAAAGAGCCCATAAGGAGAATTTGGGAAGGAAATGACATGCCCTTGCTGCTAAGGAGAGACTAAAGAAAGGATAAAGTAACTTTTTGCATCTAGAAGTTAAAAACACCCCAGATTTCAGATTTAAAGATCTAAATTCAAGCCACAGTGCCTCCTCATACAAACTGAACCTGACCTTGGACAGACCCGCTCGCACGCCTCTACGGGGAGATGATTCGTAACGCCTGCTTGCTCTTACAGGAAGGTAAGGGATAAAGGAGGTAGTTCTTGTGAAAGCCCTTTACAAATGCTAAAGCAGAATATAAATCAGGGGTCAGTAAACTTTTTATGTAAAGAGCAGACAATAAAACTTTTAGGTTTTGTGGCTTGACTCCATCAAAACTACTCAATGGTGCTTTTGCAGCAAGAAAGAGGTTATAGACAATGTATAAATGAGTAGACATCACTGTTTCAATCAAATTTTGTTTACAAAATCAGGTGCTAGGCCAGAATTGGCCCATGGGCTAGAGTTTGTTGACCCCTGATGTAAATAATTGTTTTTGTCATAATCACACAATAGATATGCCCATAGTGCAGCATGTTTGCAAACATATTACCCTAGTGCATGTTAATATACACCTCTATATCATTTATTCCTCATAAAAACATCCTGCCTTTTTTCAAGCCACTGGGACTGGTAAGTAAATGAGACTGCATTGGAGTTCTACAGGTAGAGATGAATTTTCACACTTGCACTGCAGAGTGAGAGCGAGGCAAAGGCAACACATTTGAGAGTAGGCTCTTGCTTGTTAAAAAGTCTCATCTAGATGAGACTAATGCATTACACCTTTAAATATACATATGAATCTAGTTTCAAATTGGATAGCAACTGTTTTGTTCATTCTATACTTTTTCATAGACTCACAAACGTAAAGAATGGGTACCACCATAAAGGAAGAACTCTGAAAAACTAAAAGAGAGGTGAAGACTATCAGATGTGAATTTATTAAAGACCTTCACCCTCAAAGTGGAGATAGGTTATAATCAAAATAGAATAAAGTCAAGTGAAGCTAGTGTCCAGTGATGGTAAAGATTGGGGGGAAAAGAGCCACCTTCATGCACGGAGAGTTGAAATGTAAACTGGGGTAGTCATTCTGCAGGACAATGTGTCAGTATCAAAACTCTTAAAAATGTTTGAAGTTTACATTCTACCTCTGAAACTAATAAAAATATGAATAAAATAATAAAAAATAAAAATCCGTGCCTTGATCAACCAGAGTCAGTTGAACATCAACAAACTAGATTATTCTTTAGACTTTATTTAAATCCAAATTAGTTAACATAGAGTGTATTATTAGTTACAAGGGTAGAAGTAGTGATTCATCAGTTGATGTAACACCCAGAGCTCATTCCATCAAGTGCCCTCCTTCATGCCCATGCCCCAGCTACCTCACCCCTTCCCATCTCCCCTCCAGCAACCCTGTTTACCTCCTAGAGTCAAGAGTCTCTTAGGTTTGCCTCCCTCTCTGTTTTCAGCTCACTTTAATTTTCCTTCCCTTCCCCTATATCCTCAGGTATCAAAGAGTCCAGTTTTTACACTGAGAGCTGGACAGATCCATCTACTATTTCAAACTCCTGCAGCTGCTGAATTCTACTGGGGTAAATCAGCTCAGGGGAGGCACTGTGGGACATAGAGGCCCCATGAGGAGACAGAGAACCTTCCTTCCAGTCCAGGATCTGTACTTATCAGCTCTGTAGCCTTGGGCACATTTTGTAAGTCACCGGGTCTCAGTTTCCCTATCTATAAAAGGAGTTAATCATCTACACTCAGTTTACCTTTAAAGATTTGCTGGGAAGGTCAAGCATGATATGTATATAAACATGAAAACAGATACAGAATTTAATAAAAAATATATTGCCCTCAACCATAGTAGCATTTTATACTTATTTAGGAAATTGAACTTATAGATTTTTAAGATGTGGTGAATAACAAGGTAGAATCAAAAGAAGTTTTCTGGTCAAGTTCAAGTCAACGGTATGATCCAATTTGCTAGCCACTTCTTTTCCTGAAATTTCCACTTAATGGAGGTTTTACTATGCTGCGGAAAACCAGAAACCAGGGCTCCTTTCTAGAAACCTGAGTTAAATTGTCCTCAAACCCATCTGCAAAGGTAAAAATGTTAAACTCCATTTGCTGGCCATGTTCCAGCCCAGGTAATTACAACTTGCTTAAAATTTCACCACAGAGAGCATCATAAGACATGGTAGAGGATGGGAGGAGAGGTTCTTAGTGCCAACAGACCTGCCTCCTCTCCAGGCAGTGGTAAGGCCTGGACAGATGATGGGCCAGCCTCTGCAGAAGGTCTGGGGGAGTCACGTCTGTGATGAGCCTCCTCCTGTCTGCGCCTCAAGCTTCCTGACTGACTTCTAGCCCCACACCTGGGAGTCCTGAAGACAAGTCAGGCTGGTTTCTTCCTCATCAGTGGTGTTGAAAACCCAGAACCATAAAATGTTAAGGCCTGAGAGCCTGGGGGAAAAATACTTGCCCAGTAGCTTTTAAGATACATGCTTTTGCTAACAATAATCCATTTTAGCAAATCAGAGCCTCCCCAGTGGGTCCCCAGATCCCTGTCCTCCAAACACAGATTGGGCATTAGCCTTCCTTGTGGGGTGAGGAGACCAGCTGTTAGCATTTCTTGAGATTCTGCTCTATCATGGCTTCGGGTGGGGAATGAACAGGCTGCCTCCAGGTAAAGTAACAAGAACCCACAACCCATGATTGTCCCATTAGGCAACTTTGCCAGCAACTTCAGGTTTCTGAGTTGGAAGTGGTGAAGGGCAGTGGTAGTGTGGACTCGGCTGGAAGTGGTAATGCTCGTGGAATGGAGGGAGACCATGGGAGGAGTAAGAGCATGGCTAAGGGATCCACAGAATGATCAGAGGGTGTGGACTCCTGGACTAGAGCCAAAGTGGGGTGAGCGACCAGGTGGCGAGCAATGAGGGAGGGGAGCTGAAGGGCATGGGTGTGGAAAGGGCAGGCAGGCGGAAGGCGGCATGGTCAAGGTCTGCAGGTAACAGATAGACCCAGCACCCCAAGTTCTGGGCTGTGCCACAGGCGGATTATGAAAATCAAGAAACACAGCAAACAAGTATCCTAACCTGCCAACATCCGTCTCTTTCCCACCTTCCATCTGTGGTAGAACACAGACCTTAAAAACCAAACCTTAGTCAAGGACACTCAATCTGACCTCTCCCTCCTGAGTGACCTTCACTTCAGTCCTCTGTTTCATTCCTAGCTGTTGTCCACATTAGGCCAGAGTTTCATGGCTTTCATGTCCCTCCTGCTTCCTTCTGTGGTGGATCCTACAACCAGCTGACTGAAGGGCTCATGTGTGCTTGGACACACAGGCACTGAGTGACCTTCCCTTCAGGGAAGTCCTGGGGACAACTCCACGGTGCCACTAGCATCATCAATGCCACTCAGACCACTGAGAGACTTTTCTCCTGGCTCCTCAAGAAGCAGCTTGCATGTCACACAAGACATCAATAGTGTGAACAATATTTCTCATTTTGTTTAACTCTTTTGTTTAACTCTTTATATTATCCACTTTCAGATTCAAATGAATTGTGAATTGTGCCTTTTTAAAGAAGATTTTCTTCTCCACCTGTTTGAGGATATTCTCTAGAGGTTTATTTCCAAGTAAGAAGATCACAAAGGAGATGCCCTCCCAAATTATCTGTTCAGCAAATCCCAGTGTGTATTTGTCATGAGGTAGTCACAAGGTTACTAAGAAAGGATAATGGAAGGTTTGTTGTCAGAGGGAAGGTTTGAGGAACAAAGTTATATACAAGTAGAAAGTTTTCACTGTTGCAGAACTTCTTAAAGCCTTTAAGGTGCTAATGGGCCCTGTGGCACTTCCAGGAGAGGGGAGCATCAGGAGCAGCAGAGACATGTCTGCCATAAGCATCTCAGACCAATGTTCTGGGACGGTTCTTGGGAAAAAGTCGCTTAGGTGAAGGCCCCCACCTCATGGATGAGACATGATGCCAGGAGGATAAGGAGACTTAGCCAGACCCGCAAAGCTAAGTAGCTGCAGAACTGAGATGAAACACAAAACCATGGTGAGGTGTGCTTTCCTTGGCCATGAAGATTTCCTTACTGGAAGGAATGTGCACATTTTCAGAGGAACCACTTGGAAGGAGAAATACTCCTGTATACAGGAGTATATTCAGACTTGTCCAAACCTGCCCATTAATGGAGGTTGCAAGCAACCTCTTGACTGGACATGGTGAGGGCAGTAGGACATTCTGGGATGTGGCTTCCTTTGGGTAGCCAGGATGGGGATTGGGACACCCAGAAAGCCCCAGAGAGGGGAGCACAGCCAGCAAGAGAAGCACAGAAGAAGAAAGAGGAGAAGAGATCCAACCTGTACCCATTTTACGCTTTGCCTGTGTTCAAGTAAGGGAGTGGCTGCCACTCCTTCCTCCTCCAGCACATGGCTCCTCCACCGTAGGACAGACATCTTCAGTGACTTCTGCAGTTGGCATAGAATGGGGGCTGTCTCATAAACCCAATTCCCACGTATAACCTCATTTTAATAGAAAACTTTATTTCAGTTCCAAATAACTGACTCATCAGTGCTCTTCAGGACAGACGCTGTTTACAACGAACTGGGTACATCCTGCCACGTTCACCCCAGATCAGTCACTTCAGGGAGCAGAAGTAGGTGGGGAGGCCCAGGAAGACAAGGCTGCATCGTGCTGCAGAGGAAGCATGATGGGCATATAGTCAACCCATACCCGAGACCTCTGCCAGACAAAGTCAGGAAACAGAAGCCCATGTGCCCAGCGACCCAGCCCCATCTCTGTCCCACCGGAGGGCTCTTGGCCAGTTTCCAGAGCTGTGACTAGGTGACCGGGCTGCTTGAGCAGTTCTGACGCCTGCACCACCATGTACTGAGTGTACTATTGTATCAAATAAAACTCGAAACAAAGTTAACCTAATGTGAGCGTGATGATTTCTGTAATTGTCATGGGGCTGCACAGCGCGGCATGAAACAGCAAGTGGTGCTGGGGCCAGGAAGCCCGAGGCTTAACTCTGTGTGGTGTTACTAAACAGCTCTCCACCTTGGCTGATCTGTTTGCCTCTCTGAACCTTGGTTATGCCTTCTCTAGGATGGGAATAACACCTTCCCCATGGGGTTCTCGGGAGGTTAGTGGGCTATGATGCAAGCAGTCTTCTTGCCCAGGGCTTGGGATCGATCTCACTAAGGTTAGTGAGATCAGTCAACCCCTACCAAGGAGCTATGGACCGTCTGAACAAAGCAGCCCTAATCTTTCCAGCATGGTCACCTCATAACCCCTTCTCTGGGGCCAGGAGTGTCCAGGCATAAAGGGGCTAAGACAGGAGCCCTGGGGGAGCCACTCAGTGTTTGCCCCCAGGTGCCCATGCTTTCTCCTTCATGGGTTCACGCAGTGGGGATCTAAGTTAGCAGCCACATAAGCCTGCCACATCCAAATCTCTGGGCATTAGAACCTGTGCACATTTTCCCTGTGTGTGTATGTGTGTGTGTCCCCATGGCCTTGGGATAGAGAGGAATGCAGTGAAACTCAGAGAGCTCTGGGTGATAGTCAGGAGGGCAGGTGATGGGAGGAAACAGGAATTTGCGTGGAAAGAGCGATGGAAAGGACTAATGGAGGTGGTCTTCCCAAAACTAAGTGGGGCTCATTGGAATTTAGGAGGCCTGAAAGCCTAGGGCACCAAGCCTTCCTTTCCCTGGACCCAGACTTTCCCCACTTGCTTAGGGTGAGAAACGCCTTGGGTTGGGGTGAAGGCTTTTATTCCTCAGTGAAATCTAAGTTGCAGTCTGCGAAAGCTTAGGTGTGTGGAGGCACTGGACAGGAATGAAGGACAGAATGCCGAGCGGGTGAGGGAGCCCTGGGCGAGCAAAGGGTCCTGAATGTTAAGGAGTGAGTCGTAGAAGTCATCCACTTGCAGATGGTTGGCAGGCTACAACTTGGAGGGGTCAGGCTCACTTCCGTACAGGCCTGAAACAGTCAGAAAATCTAAGAAGGTACAAGAGGACTGAATTGGGAATGAAGATGCCTCATGTCTAATATTCATACTGTCCTGTGTGGCTTTGGGCAAGTTACTTCACCCCTTTGGGACAGAAGGTGCTCATCTTTAAAAAAGGCAGGGAATGAGCATGTCCCTTAAGTCTGTCCTGCTGTGCCTAGCTGTGGGTCTGCATTTGGGGGGGCTACAGACACTGCAGGGTATGTGTTCTCAGTCTTTCTCATAGTCCTGTGTTCTCTAATTCACTTTTATCACACCAGCTCTCAGGATTTTCAATGTCTTCCCATGGGATACCAGTGACCAACAACCCTTCCAGACAGAGTATTAAAATCTTTGGCTAGGTATGCCTGGGTGGTTCAGTCAGTTAAGAGTCTGCCTTCAGTTCAGGTCAGGATCCCAAGGTCCTGGGTTTGAGTCCCACATCAGGCTCGTTGCTCAGCAGGGAGCCTGCTTCTCCCTCTGCCTGCTGCTCCCCCTGCTTGTGCTCTCTCAATGACCAAAAAAAAAAAAAAAAAAAAAAAAAACCCAACTTTAATTTTTTTTTTAATAAAGTCTTTAACTAAAGAATGGAGGACATTACATACACCATGGAATTGTCCACTTGATGTGGGAGGGCTGGCAGCAAGGAAACACCAGGACTCTGAATTCACACCCTTGCCACCAGTTTATACTCACACAAAAATGAAGATACAGACCCAGTCCTTAGGAGCTTAAACAAGTGAAAGGCCCAGACCCCGCTTCTTTGCTCACCTAGGATGCTGCTTCCATTCTAAAGGAGGCTGCAGGAGTGGACCGGGGGCTGGGGGTGAACCACAAAGCTCAGATATGGAATAGCTCTATTAAGTCAAATGAACCATATGGATATTATAGTATATTGTTATGGGCTGAATTGTGTCCCTTCCTAAATTCATATGTTGGTGTTTCAACACCCAGGTCCCCACGATGGGATCTCCATTGGAGATAGGGTCTTTGCAGAGGTAATCAAATTAAAATGAAGTCATTAGGGTGGCTCCTTAATCTGGCATGACTAATGTCCTCATAAAAAGTGTAAATCTGGACTTAGGCACATGTAGAGGGAAGGTGGTGTGCAGACACAGGGAAAGATAGCCATCTGTAAGCGAAGGACAAAAATCTGGACCAGATGCTTCCCTCACAGCCCTGGGAAGGAACTAACCCTGGCTGACACCTTGATTTTGGACTTTTAGCTTCTAAAACTTGGAGACAATATGTTTCCATTGTTTGAGTCTCTCAGGCTGTGGCACTTTGCTGGGAAAACCCTAGCAAATTAACATTTATATCATGAAAAAAGTTCCTCCCTGCAGGAAACTAACATTTATATTATGAAAAAAGTAATTTCCTCTTAAGATTAGTCTTCAGCAGACTCGTGAGTAATTTGATATTAGGGTGATCTGATATTGTCCTAATTACTACTCAATGTGGGGACCAGATAAAGGCACTCTAGACATATGTAGGTCTGTGGATGTACACCTCGGTGAATGGATGATCCCTTTCTTTGGAGAAGGCACCTCATCCTATAGGTGGTCATACCCCATGCCATGACATTAGATTTGGCAAGTGGAACCTAGGCTGGATTTCAGCCTCCACTGGCCCCTCAACTGGTTGTCTTTGTGCAGTGCCCAACCGGCTCAACTGTCTGTAGTAAATCTGCATGAGACCAAGGGCCCCTAAGGGAAAGGGATTATCTTTCTGTTTGGTGGCCCTGGGACTTAGCCCAGGGCTGACTTTCCAAGGACCCTTAGCCAACTTCTGTTGTCTGAATAAAGGCAGCTTGATTTGCTTTAGCATTTGAGAGGAAGCAGGGAATAACTTCACCAGGACACCTCTAACTCAGAGTCTCCATAGGTTTCCACTGCCTTGAGGATGAAGTCTTACTAACTGGCTTAGACTGGCCTGGACTAGTTTAGACTGGTCCCACCAATCCATCATTACCTTCCGACACCATATTCCCCTTTTAATCACAGTGATTAACTCATCATACCCAACCATGCCCTCAGACAGCACCTCCCGCCTTGCAGAGGCTGTTTCCCTTTCCTGGAGTACTTTCCCCTGCTCTTCCCTACTGCTCAGGTGACTTCACCTGAAACCTCTGCAGTGCCTCCAGCTGCACGGTGACCTGCAGTCTTCTGATATACTCCAGCATTACGGTGTGTATCTTTCAGTCCCATGCGGCTTGAGGATGTTACTCCTTGTGCATCTGTCTTTAGTCTTCAGCGGTCCTGGAACCCATGGAGACCAAAGCTACCTCATCCCCTTTTGTGTCTGCAAGAGGCCCAGTATAAGATTGTCAACCTACATGGGGCTTGTGTGTGGTGCGGTCCGTTAAGTGTCTGACTCTTGATTTCTGCTCAGGTCATGATCTCAAGGTCATGAGATCAAGCCCTTGGGATTGCAGTAAGTAAATACAATAAAAGTCCTCGAGTCCCTGGGCCTTAGCAGGTCATATGGGATCATATGGCATACCCTCACACCCTAGAAAAATAAGTAAGATCTTATTCTCATCACTGAGGGGGATTGACCACTGTCAGCCAGCCTCTTGTCTGGTTAATCATAAACCCAAACCTATGGAAGCCAAGGGCATTGCCAGAACAAAAGGACAGTTAATGCTGTTCTTTGCATACAGGACTCACCAGGAAGCTCACTTGCTTATTTTTTGGCACCCAGCACCAGCTTCCTCTTGCATGCATCTGGAATTCTAGCAGAGGACTGCTATCCAGGAAGATGTCATTTCCATGACAAAGTAGGGAACTGTGAGCCAGTGATGGGCTGTTTGCTCCGTCTTAGGTATACCAAGGCTTGTCTGAGACCCTAGGGTTTTCTACTTTGAGATTTTTCAAACATGGAAAACTTGAAAGCAAGTGATGCCCTTCCCCTAGATGACTCAACACTATAGATAGAGCAAAGTAAAAACTGAAAAAAGGATTATTCTCTAAGGCCTTAAGGGTGGCCAGTGGCTTTTAAAGAGAACTGGCATAAATATGTCTTTCTCTGTAAAAAGTTTTTGTCCTCCAGACCTATACTCCCAGAGCCTGGAAACACAGAATGATCTCTTGGGTGTGTGTTATCACCGATCAGACATTTAACAGCAGAGACGGATCTGGGCTAGTACGGCATGAGGTAGAAAACACAGTGGTTTGGGGTTTGGGTTTGGTTTGCCTTCATTTAGAAAGTGGCACCCAAAGAATGACTGAATGAGTCCTGTTTCTGAGGGATGTTCCTTAAGTTCTCTAGTGAGACGGCAAAGCAAGCATGGACTGAGGGGCTCTTTGCAGAGGCTGGAACTGGAGGGAGAAAGTTAAAGTCAACAGTGCTGCGTGGGGGCGGCACAGGGGAGGGGGGATTGGTTATGCAGAGAAAATGTAGGCCCTTGGCCTTGGTGGCTTTCTTAGTCTCGCTGCTGTCTTGAGGATGGAGAAGAGGAAGCTGCCAGTGTCACCTACCAGCACCCCGACTTCTTCCTCTCACCCCATGATCTGTCTCTGTCTCAGAGTG
>PISX010003346.1:16231-120484 GCA_004024625.1 Mellivora capensis
GGGGGGGGGGGGGGAGGGGGTCATTGTCTAACCCAAACTGGGCAGAAGTTAACCAATAGCTGGCAGGGAATGTAGATAAAAGTAACTTTCCTTCAGGGAACTTCTTGGTGGCTCCGTGGTTTACTAGTGGCTTTATGGAAAGGGATGTGGCTTGTCTTTGAACAGGATAGAGTTGAAGAGTCTGTACTAGGTGTGTACACTCAGGGGGTGGCAAGGGATAGAACGGGGGTGCAGGGGGGGCTCCTTCTTGATCTTGCTTTTGATGGAGCCTGTCGGTCCCCCATCTGGCCCCACCTGGGATGGCCTGAAATGTAATTGATGTCAGAGCCTCAGGAGTTGGCTCCTTCCTAGCCTTAAACCAGTGGGGGCTTGGGGAAATTTTGAAGCCAGCTCTCCTGCACAAAAGACCTCGAGATCACACTTGCAGATTTCGACGATCGCTACTGACCCATACATTTCAAACCACAGCAGCTCTTGGTGATACGGTGTTGCCACCATTTAGAGACAACAGGCATAAATAACCCGGAGAGCATAGATCATTGTAAACCACAGAAGAATAATTAGGCCATGATGGGTTTCCTGTATTTATTACTTTTGTTGTAAAATCATCAGTTGAGCTCTATTGTATAAACAATCTCATTTTGAATGATGGCTGTGTTTAACGACCAGCCTACAAAAATCCTGAAACTGAACCATCTGCTCATTGGAGATGATGCAAACGTGAAATGTTTGAACCTCCTGTGTCCTTGCTGGAGGAAGAGGAGGCAGGCCTTCACCCTCAAATTGTACCCCTTTTCCTGTAATTCTCTACCCCTCTCAGGGCAACAGGCTGGTGGGCAGCTACTTGGCAAGCAGGGTGGGTTGCAAGGGACGGGCTCCCCTTCCCACAGACAGGCCAAGGGCACTCAAGTATTTCCAGCTGAGCTGAGGGGTCTGGGGCCGGAGCAGGGCCTCCCTGCACTTTATGTCCCAGCCCAGCAGCCCTGCTTTCTCTCCTGGTCACTCCCCATGTGCAAATGCATCTAGATACAGATGGAATGGGAGCCTGAGTAGAAAGAAAAGGTAGGGGGATGGTGCTCGGAAATAGGGTCAGCACCGCTTGGTCCACACGGGACTGCTGAGGAGTGCATAGGACCAAGGACGGACGGAAGGAATGAGAACCAGGTGAGTATCTGTGGCAACCAGAGAGTCCTGTATGTACATAGGGAAAACACATTCTTTTGTACATGGGGATAATATCTATAGAAAATAAAATATTATACTATATATTTAATATCTTAGGAAATACATATTATTTATATATAATTAATAAATTAATCAGATATTTTTATGTTAGGTGATATATATTTTTGCATATTATATTAACAATAAACATAATTATAATTTGAATATAATAGGTAATATATTTGTAATTTATACATTAATTTGTTTCTATCATGTTATAATTAATATTGGTAGATTATAGGGGCGCCTGGGTGGCTCAGTGGGTTAAAGCCTCCGCCTTCAGCTCAGGTCATGATCCCAGGGTCCTGGGATGGAGCCCCTGCATCGGGCTCTCTGCTCAGCGGGGATCCTGCTTCCTCCTCTCTCTCTGCCTGCCTCTCTGCCTATTTGTGATCTCTGTCTGTCAAATAAATAAATAAAATCTTTTAAAAAAATATTGGTAGATTATATTTATATATTAATATGATTACATACTGCATCAAATGTTTTATTATAGATTATATTAAATATATCAAATATATTTATATTAAATATATATTTCATAATTTTATATACTTATATTAAACATAAATAGATATAAATATAATTATATAAAAATTAAAATTAAAGATTTATTAATTTATAATAAATTAAAAATTTGTAATTTATATAAAAACTAAAAAAATAGTTTGGCACATGGCTGCATAGCAAGAGACTACATTTCCTAGCTTCCTTGACAGTTAGGCATCCCCTCATGTTTGTTTAGTTTCTGGTCAATGGCCTTCCAGGAGGAGGGTTGTGGGCAAATTTCAAGCCTGCAATTAAAGGGAAATAGCAGATCTTCCCATTTTGTATTGTCTCCTCTGGCTGGCTGGAAGATGGACATGGTATTGGGGTCTGGAGCAGCCGCTTTGAACCATGAGGTAAGAGCCAGGCCTTGTGGAGGGTAGATCATCAGGGTAGAAGATGCTCTATTCCTTGTGTTTATGACAATGCCACACCAACCTACCCAGACTCTCCAAGAGAGAGGAGCACACTTTTACTGTTTAAGTCCCAATAATTTGTAATCTCTCTATTACCGTAGCCAAACCGATATCCTGCTATAACACAATGTATTTATCTGCCTGCTATTAACAATTAGAGCATGTGTGAGGTAAAAGTAGATCTCTTAGCATTTCCCAAAAGACTTTGCAGAATTATAACTCACTTCCTGCATTTTCTTCTTTTAACTTTTCCTTTTTTTTTTTTTTTTTAAGATTTTATTTATTTACTTGACAGAGGGAGAGACAGTGAGAGAGGGAACACAAGCAGGGGGATGGGGAGCCTGAGCAGGGAGGCTGATGAGGGGCTGGATGCGAGGCTGGGTGCAGCGCTGGATCCCAGGACCCCAGGATCATGACCTGAGCTGAAGACGGATGCTTAATAACTAAGCCACCCAGGTGCCCCATTCTTTTAACTTTTCAAAGAGCAAGAATCAGTTCACTTCCTACCCAGAACAACTGACCTGTAGGTAAAGATGCTACATTATGACATCAGGCTGGTTGTTTTTGTTTGTTTGTTTGCCCGTTTTTTTGTTTTGTTTTGTTTTGAACCAGGGATTGCTGTAACTTGATAATGACTTTTTAAACCCTGTATAAGATGTTGTAGGTGGATTTGCAACTTTGCCTCATTTTTTAGTGATGCTGAAATTCTCAGCATCCTGTTGCAATTCCTTTTTCAGAAGAGCACTATAGGGTGGAGCATAGTCTCTGAAATAATCCCAATGTCCGGAACATCAGCAATAGAGTTGATTTTTAGAAGCAGCTGGAGCCATTGAACCCCAAAACTAGTGATAAATAAGAATAATGAATCCTGGTAAGACGTTACCTTGGTCAAAAACAAAGTGAGATCTCAAAGTCAGGAGGCTCTTTTACTTGTTGAGCCCATGAACTGACCCCTAAAGTCATTTCAAAAGACCACCTCCAAAAAACGCTTAAAGTAATTGTGGAGCTGTTGAAATGCTGGCAGATTTGTGCAGAGAACTACTTTGAAGGACACTGCAATTACAGATGTGCAAATTCAGGAACATATAGTTTAAACCAGGTTTGTTATTTTCTATTCATAACCTTTTCATTCATTTGTTTATGGTCATGGTTAAATGAGAAAGTAGTTCATAGAGGACATTTCAATGAAGTCTACAAGGTCATGAAAATAATCGTGCATCAATTTGAGCAATTGTCCACAACAGAGATTTCCTTAAGTGCAATAAAAGCTCTCTGCAGCCTTGCCCTCCACCAGCTGAGCAGCGAGTCCTCCCACAGAACTTCCCATGCTCTATACCAATCTTACAAGGCAGCCTGTGGTCCCAATAGACTGCGAACTTCACTGTTCATATCTGGCTCGTGCTAGCCTTGGCTCATCCTCTCCTCCTTTCCTAAGAATGAAACATCCTTTGACTTGAGTTTTTACTCCTTCATTTCATCATAAAATTGAGTTATTTATTATTTGAGTCTTTACCTGGATTAGCCCAAATGTACGGGGCCTTTTATTTATTTGGCTCCAGCAAAGCAGCTTTAATTAGGAGAACATGGCAATTCTGCAAGAGGCCTGCATGAGATAAAGAATAAACAGTCACAGAAATGGGAGGACAGGCTTGCAAAGCAGAGTGTGAGGAGTGATTTCCCAGAACAAACTGCCTGACAGAATTAACAAATTTGAAGAAGTTTCTAAGGGAGGGAATGGGAAAATGATATGACTCTCTGGAAATCCTTAAAAAATAAGGTCAATTCTTATCCCCCCACCCAGGGTGGTTATTCATGATGAACACAGGAAGATTAAGGGATGCATTTGGTTTGTTTCTACCCTGTGTTTTTGGACGAAGAAAAAGAACAGAAGCAAGTTTGAAACTTCAGGAAGAGAATCTTAGTATGGCTAGACAGCCCCCAGCAATGATCAGGACCCCTCTGATGCACAGTGGCCTCTCCCTGCTATGCCCTGTGTCAATACCAATAGGAATCATTTTCCGTGATTGGAGAGATTTGTGTATGTGTGTGTTGGGGGGGGTGTTTTTATGCACAGAGAAGTCTGTATTACTGATTTGAGAACACAGAGTTTTATAGCTTGTGTGAAACTATTTTCAGGTTAATTCTCAATTACACCCTTTGCCTTGGAGGGTCAAGTCTTTTGGTTTCCAGTGAATATTGTGGTTGTACCTGTGGTTACCCACTGACTTCTCATCTGCTTTGCTTATCTGATAACAGGCAAATGGGGAAAGAGCTTTTAATATCCCCCAAAAGGGGAAGATTGGTAATTAGTTATTCACCGCATGGAATCAGGCCAGGTCAATTTACTCCAAGAAAGAAAACAATCTGGATATTGGACTTGGGGTTCTTTTTACACACGATTTTGGTATTACTGGTCTCATCTGGATTGCTTTTTGCTTTTCTTTTTTCTTTTCTTCTGAAAGCCAGGGCAAAGCATTACATACTGCAGAAGAGAAAGCAACTTCACCTCCTCAACGCTGTCATTTTTCTGACAGCTCCTAAATTTCAGCCCCACACCGGCCCGGATCGGCCCAGGGCGTCATCAGCCGGTGCCTGGGCCCCAAGCAGCAGTGAGGGGATCCTTGAGAAAGAGCAATAGGTAAAGTAACTGAAAGAGCAGCATAGAAAGCAACAGTCAGAAACTGGCGGGGACTCGAGCGGCCAACACAGGAAGGGAGGCGGTGGCGCAGGTCCTGGTGCACTGTGCGCTGCAGGGACGGAACTTCTGCAAAAGCTGCCTGCCCGCGTTATCAGCGGCGCGCAGGCCTGTGGTTTTCTCGCTCTCGCAACCCTGCTTTAACTGCCGGTTTATTTTTCGACAAACAGGATGCCTCCATCTGAGGCTGTCAGCATCCCAGGCTCATAGAGAGAAAAGAGGTAGTACAGCCCCACCCTAGAAGCAAAGCGGGAGGTGGGGGGTTGGTTGGGGGGGGGGTTCTGTGTCAAGAAGCTTCCCAGAGAAGCAACAGCCCTGCAGGTGCAGCCCCTGGGAGAGCATCAAGAAGGGTGAGGAAGCGGGAACCAGTGAAACCCCGTTCCCCACCCTACACCTTGTAACTGATTACAGAGCTCCCTCTTTGCAAGAATCTTGGGAGATAGAGAGACCCAATCGTGGGTGCGGGGTGCGCAGGTTGGAGATTTAGGATAATGCTCCTCAAACTTGAATGTGTACCCCAATCCCCGCCTCGTGGCTTTTGTGAAAATGCAGTCTGATTCTGCAGGTCTGGGCTGGGGCCTGAAATCCTGCACTTCCACCAAGTCTCCAGGCAATGTTGATGCTGCTGTTCCGAAGCCCACATTTTGAATGATAGCAAGGCTGTGAGAGATTCCTGTCCGATCATTCTCCACCTATTTCTCTGTATAGGCTACCAGCCCCAATCAGAGGATTCCACATTAGAGCGTATCCTAATGAATGCCCCCAAGTTTTTCAGGTAAGCTGTATTTATTCCTGTGGCTCTGGTTTAACACTAGCCGCCTTGCTGGTGGAAAAGGAAATTCCTTTCTGCTCCAGAGGGAATGAAAATTTGAACAAATTAAGGGATTTAAAAAAAATTTATTTATTTATTTGACAGACAGAGATCACAAGTAGGCAGAGAGGCAGGCAGAGAGAGAGGAAGGGAAGCAGGCTCCCCACAGAGCAGAGAGCCCGATGCGGGGCTCGATCCCAGGACCCTGGGATCATGACCTGAGCCGAAGGCAGAGGCTTTAACCCACTGAGCCACCCAGGCGCCCCGAATTAAGGGATTTTTAACCTCCCAATTGGGAACACCTTCAGGGACTCAGGAGAGTCTAGCTTACTTTCTGAGCCCAAAGGTGGTGGGGAAGGGGTAGCATGTGACAGATAAATAAAAACTCACACACACAAAAAACCCAGGCAGTCAGGGTCTTCCTGGCTCCAGTTTTGCTGCTCACTAGTGAACCGGTGTGAAGACATTTGAATCTCACTGTTGGAATTCCCACAAGGCCACAGCTGTTTCATGAGCTGTAGAGTTTGGGGCAGCACTATAGACTTTGGAGCCCATATTTAAGTATTCTAGACCCAACTTGATCTCACACAAACTTTAGAATCCTATAGCGTACGCTTTGAAATATATGTTTTTGAGTCATATATAATAAGCGGACAGTATGATCTCTAAGACACCAGACTAGAAAAATCCATAGGATGTGAGAAAAAATCACAAGAAGTTGTGCCATCTTGGACGAATAAGTCCCTCCAGAGGAGGTACTAGCTGTCAGATACAGGAATAGGTTCTGCTAAGTTTTGCATCTCTTGAACCAGCTCGACTGGCCACCTCATTCAAGTCATCTCCTCTGTTTTTCCCAGCTCTAGATAAAATAACCTCTTCTCGGGGGCCTCCTCAGATCACTGCTTCTCATTCAGCAACCAGCCATCTTCCTGGTTTGTGATGCTTCTTACATCTGTGCTGTGCTGTTCAATTACCACATTGTTCACTGACTATTTCTCCTGCTTGGGCTTTGCCTCCTTTACTAGACAGTAAGTTCCTCGAGGGCCATTCCATGCCATATCATCTTTGTCTTCTAGGCCATCTTCTATAACACATGACCATGAGTGTATCAACCATTCAGTACATTTGCTGATGGGTCATTGCTAACATGTTTTACACAGTGTGATTAACCAGGCTCACTGTAACTCTGGGATCAGAAGAGGCTGGGAAGGGGAATGGGAGTGGTGACGATAGGGTTGAGAACCTGGTTATATAGTTCATGAAAGACACAGAGAGAGTGGGGAAATCCGGGAGTGTGGACCCCTAGCTCATGTGCTTGCCCTATGAAGTGGAGATTTTCTTTTTGCTAAGTATAGTTTCCACTCTACTTGAAATCCAGATGATCAAATCTATGAACCAAAGGATAGATGTTTGTTTTTCACACTCATCCCCCAGTGGTGGATTTCTTGGGTGGCCTCTTCCCACTGTCTCCCGTGCTCCAGCTAACCTCCCTCCTTCCTTTTTTGGCAGTTGGTGGTCAGCTGAACAGCCTACTCTAAGCTCAAATTAGAGGAAATTTCATGCATTGCATATAACTAAACAGAATAAAAGCATTGTAGTGTATTAATGATTTAGCAATAAATACACCTCACCTTTAATCCTGACATAGCTAGGATTACTGCTCCTACAACGTTGGCTTTCTTTCCTAGACTTTCTGAATTCTAAATTCTTATTTTTGTTATCTCTGAGCCTCCATGTTTTTACTTTCAAACTCAACATCATAATATTTGCCCATAAGGCTTTGGGAGGCAGGTGGGATAATGTATGGAGATCCCCTGACAATCTAGCACACAGTAGGAATCTGTAACCCACAATGCCCTGCCCTGCAGCTCAAGTATGCTTTCTGGAGGAATGCTTTCTGGTGTTCCTGGCTATTCCTTGCCTCAGGCACCTTCACTGCATCTTAACCACTTGCCCACTGTTGCCCTTTAATCCTAACTTCTCTCTTAAGGGAATCTTTGGACTCAGTAAGAATACCTTCCATTTTAGGCACATCCCTGTGGGCCATCTGGTCGCTGTCCTGACTGGTGTGGAGGTGCCCCCAAACACTACTGCTAGGACTCCTGGCTCCTCCTTATCTTCTCTCCCCAGCCTGTGATCTGGTGTCTCTAAATGCTGTCTCTGGTGTTGTCTCTTCATGCTGGTTCTCTTGTCTTTTATCTGTCTTCTTCCTCTTCCTCTGATACTCAAAATCCTTACTCTAGTCTTCAGAACATCTGTTTAAGGTGATAGCTTCCTCCTCCATATAGTAAAGATATTCAGATCCTCTTTTATAATATCAAGGTGCTTCTAAGAGATACCAGACCATGAAAAATCCTTGGGATCCCCAGACAACCTCTGTGACCATAATTTCTAGGACCCTTTAGATTTACCTTTCCATAGGTACTTGTCCTCTGAAGACATGCCTGTCTCTCCAGTTTCAGGGGGGAGGGGTTCCACTTTCCAGAAAGTAAAACACCAAGAGGGAAAAAAGGACAGAAATATATCTCTGCAACCATAACCCTGACAATACAAGGCTGGATTTCTCAAGTTGTAGCTATTTACATTTGGGGCCTGATCATTCTCTGGTGGGGAGGACTATCTTGTGTATTGTAATGTATGTGGTAGCATTTTTGCCTCAACCTGCTAGATGCCTGTGCACTTCTGTCCCCCCACAAGCTGTGACAACTGAAAATGCGACCCAGGGGCAACTTTACCCCTTGCCTCTCACCCTATCCATCTTGTTAAGAACCACTGATTTAAGATCTCCGAAGGTGATAAGCATGGTGAAGAAAATGGGAAAAGTAATGAGAAAAGGCTAGTCTAAGAAGAAGTTCCTGATATATGGTCTAAATAAATTAAAAAGGGGACTGAATTTGCAGATCCATGGGAAAGGAGGCATGGGAACAAACCTTAAGGAAAAAAATGAAATTACAAATATAAGAAGGCATTTATTTGGACAGAGAATCCACTAAGGAGTGTTCCGGAATGGAACAAAGGGTGCAGCCTGGCCTTGACAGGATCTCTTCTAGGTGCAGATGTGGCTGTGGGCAAAGCTGGTGTGTCCACGTGACTGGGGCCCAGGCCTGGCTGAGGGAGATTTAGGTACAGACAGGCTTTGGGGGAATGGTCAGTGGTGGTCAGGAGCACAAGATATGACAGTTGTTCAATGGATGCAGATGGTCTCCTAATAGAATGGGGAACACATATATGCAGCATCAACTGCCCAATAGTTCACTGAGGAATATTTTCCCCTAAACTCAGAGGTATGGGGAAAGCATGCTGGGTGCCCTGGGCTATCTGTCCAAGGGTCAGTTTGTGTGTCTACTCAGCTCCCCGAGACTTTACCGAGAAAGGCGAAACAGAGACCCTAAGGACAAATCTTCTGCAAGTTATGTACCAAACCTCCTCTGGTTTTCCATTCGTTCATTTTTTTTTGGACAGGATACAAATGGTTTTGCTTTCCCATAGAAAAGGTCTTTTTGAGTTGGTAACAGAAGAACAGAGGGCATCATTTCTGTTGTTTTTTTGTTTGATGTTTTAGAGATAACCCCATGGGAAATGGAGTGGACCTCATTATCTGCCCTATGATTAGAAACTCTCTTGGGTATAGGCATTTATTTCTCTACATAGGTACTCATTTTAAAGCACAATCCAGCCAGGGCACCTGGGTGGCACAGTCTGTTAAACTTCTGACTATTTTGGCTCAGGTCACAATTTCAGGTTGTGATCTCAGGGTCGTGGTATCAAGCTATGGAATAAGCTCCATGCACAGCACAGAGTCTGCTTAATATTCTCTCTCCCTCTCCTTTTGCCCTTCCCCCTGCATGCTCTCTCTCTCTTTCTAAAATAAATAAATAAATCTTTTTAAAAAAGTATAAAGCACTTTCTCATGTGCCTCTCCTTGCATACTTGCTCACCTTCCCACAATGGACACTCACCAGACTTTCCAACCCAAAACCCTTTGGACAAAGGTGGAAACAACCCTATGTTGCCTGCTTCTGTTTATCCTAATATCCCCACATACACTTTCCTATCCTTGGCTAATTATAAGAGTTGGGGGGGAACCAACTGGGGGTAGAGGTACTAATTTCTTGCACCCTGCTGTGTTTGTGTGGCTGGAGAGACTACTGCAGCCTCTTCTGTTCATACCATTGGGATTTCTACACCTCAGCAGCAAGCACCAGACTGAAGGATTTATTGATCTATCTGTTCATATGCCTATCAATGCATATGTCCATGCATCCTTCCATTCATCCATCAATCCATCCATCCATCCATCCATCCATCCATACACACATCCATTCATCCACCCATGCATCCATTCAAACATCCATCCACCCATCCACCAAACATCCATCCATCCATCCATCCATCCAACATTTGTTTAGTGCCCATACCTTGTCAGGTGTTGTAAAAAAAGAGAAAAGGGAGACATGAGATTATTTCTCAAAGAGCTCAGAGTGTCTAGGAGAATACATTTATAAACAGCAAACATTGAATTACACTTTGGTAGGTACAGCACTACATATATGAATGAATAAATAATAGTCAGAACTGGAATGTGCCCTATTGCATGAGATCCCATTGGGCACCCTAGAAGTCTTGGCCATCACTGCATCACTCTGGTAGCTCCATGGCTTTAGAAGGCAAACGTAGACTGTGTTCGTCTATGTCTGTGATGGGGATATGAGGAGGCCTGGCTCTCTGTTCTTCAGCATTCTCCACAGACTCATGTCCCAGGACTTACAGCTTGTACAGTGACTTCCTTGCCTGAACAAAGGGCCCATTGGGTGTCTTTAATAATCCTGCTACCAGAAATCATAGGAGCAATGGCAGTTGTGCAGAAGAAGCATTTTCCCAAAGAGGATTTAAAAATTATATGTAGAAAAGTGAAATTTAATGTACTTCAGCATTTCTGAAACTTTTGGCTAAATCTTCAATGATCTCTGGGTCCTTGAAACTACCCTTACCTGGTCTTTTTGATTGCCTTTCTTCTAGATATCAAGAGTCTTCATCAAAGACATGCTGACAAACCCAATATGAAAAAGGAAAGAAAATGATTTGTTCAAAATCAGGACTCTGAAGGGCACCCAGGTACTTCAAATAATTTTGAAACAGTGAAGAGCTCTTTTCTTGTCAATTCACCGTCCTATTTCCCTTGATGCTTGTGATTAGAGGATAAGATCATTCATTTTTAATTTATTACAAAGAACATGAGTGCCCAGGTCACACCCTCTCTAGAAGACCATCTCTTAAGTATGCCCAGTTTAGTGGTTAAGCACTCAAGACCCCAAACCAGATGAGTGGAGAGTCCAGCCATGCCTATTCCCAGCTGTGTGAACTTGGATGAGTTTCCTGGCCAGTCTGTTCCCCAGTTCTCTCTATGCAAAACAAGGAGACTAACTGTCCCCACCATATAGGTGACAACAGTGATGTGAGTCCTTATTTCTTGGCACTTAACCCAGGCCTTGTCCTTGGAAATGCTACATAATAGTGCTTGCTCAATAAAATCTGATGTTCCTACAATGCTCTATCATCACTTCCTATGGGATGACTTCCTTCTCCTGAATCTTAATGATGATGTGTGCCAACCACAGCAATCTGGAGGTGTTGTTCTAAAAGTACCTAATTTTCTCTCCCTTGCCCTAGAAAAACTATTGAAGGTCAGGTTAACAGGCCTGGCTTCTTCTAAAAAGTAATCTCAGTCTACCGATTCTCTCTCGTTTGTCCTCAGCAGAGTGGAATTGTGGATGCCTTTTATTTTCTGCTCTTAATTACGGGGAATATGGCTGAGCACCCTAATTTCAAGGCCCCTTCCCAGGGACTGTTTTTGTGAACAGCCTAAAACACCTTTGGGAGGTGGGTGGACCAGAGGTCCAACCAGGTGGGGTGGACACAAACACGTTGGAAAGGGTCAGAATTACCGTTATCTTTTTATTTCTTTGGACCTGTAAGTAGATGGGAGCAACAATAGTGCATCGGTTCCCAAGGTTTCTCTGGGGCAGTGGTTCTCAAACAGGGGTGACTGCATCTCTCAGGGGACATCTGACAATGTCTGGAGACATTTTTGATGGTCACAACCGGGGGAGAAGAAGCTACGGGCATCGAGTGGGTGCGGTCCAGGGGCAGCTGCTATACGTCCTACAACATACAGGACACTTTTCCTTAGAAAAAGGTCTGATCCCCAGGGTGAACAGTGATGAGGTTGAGCAACTCAGCACATAATTATTGGAAGGCAAATTCTCAGCCTGCCTAGGCCTTTCCCTTACAGCGTCAGAACTGAAGTATCTCAAGCTCCCGCCCTCTCATCATGCAGGTGGGACGGGGAGCAGATCACAGTGCAAGGGTGCACACAGCACGGAGTCGAGACCCCGAGTCAGCCCCGAGCTCCTGTGACGCTCTCCAAACTGTGTCCATTGCCAGCCAGGCCACTGCATCATAGGATGGGAGGGGGTAAGCCAGAGCCATTCCAACTGGGCTCTGCCACCCGCCAGCACTGTGGCCTGGGCTGCTTTCTTAACCCAGCTTTGCTTCATGTGTCTTTTTTATTGTTATTCTATGGGCATTAAGAGCTGTACTTCTCTCCTAAGGTTTTTTTTATTAAAAGAGTGGATGGTGGCAATGTGCCTGATGCATTGTAAGCACCTGGTGAGTGTTGGTTGTCCTTCCCATTAATAAGCAGCAATGAAACTTAATTGTCGCCTGACTCACAAACCCTTCCCCAAAGCAGTGCACAGTGTGTGGGATCCGCCGGAGCCTGGTGGAGGGGCTCTTCCCTCTCATCCTCCTGGTCCAGAGCCTGTCAAGTGTCCTGCAGAAGGAGCTGCCCAGGCTCATCTATGATGATGGGCGCCGAGGGCCCTTCTTGGCCTTCTGCTCCTTCAGGCTGTGTGGTCTTTATTAGAACATGGAAGGGACAGACAAGGCTGTTTGAAGCAATGCTCTGTGCATGACATGCTTGAGCCTAACCTGACTTGGTCAACGTGGACAGCTTGGGCCTCACGGGGGGGGGGGGCACTGTGCACCTGGGGGCCAGGATTCCCCAGCAAAAACCAGAGCTTGGGTGATGGTTAAGTAGAGATCACGGAGGGAAGACAGAGAAGGAGGGAGGAAGGGAAGTTGGGCCGGGCAGGCCAGGCCCTGAGGTGTGTGCACATGGCCCTAAATAAGCATGCAGGGGCGTTTACTGAGTCACAAGAATTCCCAAAATATAATCTCTAGTGTACACTGTGGAGTTTTTATTTCCCTGTCAATTGCACACTCTGCATAAGGAAAGCCGACTCATTTGAGGTAATACAGAATCACCTTTCCAAAGGACTTTTATTAGTTTACTGTTTTTTTTTTATTGTAGAGAATAATTAGCTTGAGAGCCTTTTAATTTGTTCCCATTAAGATGTTTGCATAGCAGCAATTAGAGCCTGGCGGGTTCTCTGCATTCTCTGTGAGCAGGGGCCTTTCACCGGCTGTGAGCTGGCTTTGCGGGGAATCGTAATTAATTCTTGCGGCCTTTGCCATGTGGAGCCCACGGAGAAAGGGAAGGAACTTTCTGTGACTCTGTGGGACTGGTCGTAGAAAACCCAGATGAGAAATGCCTTTTATACAAATAAGGTTAAAAAGAAAAAGAAAACCTCAAACCCACCTACTTGAAAACAGGATTTGTAATGATGTCAGAGCACTTTTGAAATTGATAAATGTTTCTGCCGAAGGGTGGAGAGACTGTTCTGAAAGGCTCACCAGGGATTGGGTCTCTTGCTCCGCAACTGGCCCCTGGAGATGTGGACGGCCCTGTTTACAGGAGGGGCAGAAGCCACTTCTTGCTGTCGGAGTCGAATCCACTGCTTCCCGGTCAAATTTTTATCTCAACCGTAGGAATAACTGGATAGGAGTGTTCGCTGGGACCTTCACTGAAAACCCCGACCAGACTCAGGGTCATGGCAGTGCAGGTTCTGGGGGGCTTCCTGGAGGATGAACTCAGGAGTGAGGCCCTTGATGACTGGCCAGATCATTCTGTGGGTTCTTCTGTATGTTGGGTCCTGGACAGGGACCAGGATTGGGTAAGAGAGGCACCTGAGACACAAATTTAAGGCAGTGCCGTCTCTCAGAGTCATGCCAGAGTGCAGGGCCAGCCTTCCCTGATCCTGAGAGTGAGCACCTCCCTAAGACGTTCTGGAAAGTGCCTTGCTGCCTCAGGAGAGGGTCACCCCTGCTGGATTCCCAGACGGATAGATTAAGACAACTCGTTGGGAAAAATTACTTAGTGATGGCTTCTCTCCCTGCCTAAGCCAGCTCTTCACTATTGTCTTGGGAACAGGTTATCCTGGCTCACCCTCTGGTTTGAGATCACTGGCTTAGAGAAGTGTCTCTTGTGGACTGCCCTGGATCCACATGAACATTTCCCTTGGGGGCAGCTCTGATGGGGAGGGGCCGGAAGGGTAAAAGGAGTGGGTGAAGGCAGCGCTGATACTGACGGGAGGGTCTCCCAGGCACTGAGTGTGCCCAGTGTCATGGAAGCAGTCCCAGACCATGGATGGTGCTCCTGGCCACCTGAGGTTCAACCCTCCTCCACCCTCTCTGCACACAGTGTCAGCTGCTGTTCAGGGGCCCTGACCAGTCTCTAACCAAATCACCTGTCAAACCAAGAGGATGGTGACTTTCCTGTGGACAGACCATGGGCTCTGCAGTGAACACCTCCATTTGTTCCTGCCTCCTGCATTTACTAGCAGCCTCTCACCTCAGGCAGGTTGCCTAACTTCTGCATGCCACACTTCCCTCAATAAAACCGGATTAGTCACGAGAATTCCTACTCCTAGGTTTGTGCGAAGGATTTAATGAGGTAACACAAGAAAAGGCTTGGCACCATGCCCTGCTGGTACATAGCTTATGCTCAATAAATTCCAGCTTGACTCCGATAAGTTTAACTCTGGTGAGCTCAGCCCTCTGCCAAAAAGCACTACGATCATTTCTGCACTGCTCCATGGTGAGGGAAGTTGGCCCAGTCATTCATCTCAGCACGTGTCCGGCTCTTGGTGTAGCCACAAGGCTGGGTTCTGGGCTTAGCAGAGGTTACTTCCCTGCCCTCGCCTCTTTTCTGTACAGCCTCTGTGGCATTTCTCAGGGTTACTTTTTACCTGCTGACTTCTTTTATGTGTCCACCGCTTCATATATTTTATCTCAAATCCTCTTGCCAACCATGCAAAGTAGGGATCATTGTACCCACTTGACAGATGAGAGACGTGGGCTTTGCAGGTTTTGGGGAATGGCTTCAATTCACACAGGTGGTAAGTGCTGATGACAGGGTAGAAACCAAGCCCCTGATCCCGACCCCCTGGACTCCCTACCCTCCCCTCCACCCATGACCCACACCCTCTAGTCAGGCCTGTCTTTCTGGTCTCCCTATCAAAGACAGCTCATAGAAAAGGACCTCATGGTGAAGCACACAGGATTCCTTCTGGAATGAAGTTTATGCTGAAATATCAGTTGAAGCTTCCAGGTGAAGAACAAAGAAAGGTTTGGTTGTGGAAGCTGAGTCCCAGTTAACAAGATAAGAAATTTGCAGGTTATCTGGAAACTTTCCGTGTCACATTGAGGTATTCTTGGAGGGGGAGGAAAAAGCACTGCAACTTGCACTTTCAGGTGTCTCTTAGTTCAATGTCTATTTTTAGGATGTGTTTTATGATGCATAGGCCATAATTACATCAGTATAGTAGGGCAGGCATGTCGTTTATAAGTAAATAACTATGCCTAGGTTTCGAGACATGCTAATTAAGTTTTATTTGTATGTCACATGATCAAAAGGGTTTGGAAATGACTCTCGATTTCAGAAGTTCCTGTACCACCTAAAAAAAGCTTTGTCCAATTCAGTCCATCATGGGGAGAAATCCCACTGGGTTCTTTAGGCATGCAGATTTTTTATGCTAGCCTCTGCAAGTGTTTGTGTGCGTGTGCGTGTGTGTGTATGTGCACATGTAAGCGAGAGAGAAGGCTCGAGAGAGGAAAAGCCTTTATTTTTCTTGAGAGAGACTACTTGAGAGTCCAAGTACTTTGAATTGGGAGTGCTGGGAGGACATATAACCTCAATGGGACCTGTAGCCTGGGTTCAAATCCTGTGGGAAGACAGCATTCTCCCACTTCCTAGGGGTTCCTTTGAGAGCTGGAGGCTGGCAGCCCTGGCCCAAGCCTCCTCTCACCCCTCGGCGTGAACATGCAGTTCCTCTGGTTGTTCAGATTTCAAAGAGACTCTCATTCAAACCAACCTGGTTAACCCTAAAATTGCTTAAGGGGGTGGCGGGCGTGTGGTGGGTAGCTGAGCTACGGCATTGCCGGGTTTATCGGGTAAAAGAGAACATCCAAACCACAGGGCGGGTGAGAACCTCCAAATCATACCAGGGCAGAGGAGGCTCTTTGGCTGGCAGCTTCGTTCCTAAGCTTCTGCCCAGCTCCATCTAAATGGCCCTGTTTAATGTTCCCCCGCAATGAAAGGGATTTAGCCTATAAATGGCTGTGGTGTCTGACCAATGAAAAGAGTAATTAAGGAAGATCAGGAGAGCTGTCTGCTAATCATGGAGACTCCCAGGTGGAATCTGCCACCTATGATCACTCCATACGTACTTTATATATTATGCATTACATGTTATAGACTATGTATCATATGTCATACAAACAGTTGTATTGTGAAAGTTACACAATTACATAGTTTCAAACGCAGACTGAAACTATATAGAGCTATCTCTATAGAACTATATACACACATAACTTCGAAAGCATCATACAGGACCCTGTCTCATGGTTCATTTGTTATTTAAACAGATTAATCCACCCCTCTGATACAAAGATCTCTTTGTTTTGAACACAACCCAGAGGGAAGTGGGAAGTGTATGGGAGGCATAGCTTCTTTTTTTAAAATGTGAAGCAATGATGTAGGATGATGGACAGCTGAACAGAATGTCCATTGTTGGCATTTGTACCTCTCTACATGACCCCACCCCCTTCACAGTCTTAATCTTTGTTTAAGGTTGTTTAATAATTGTTCCTCTGCTCTAGAACTTTGGGAGTCAGAGCCGTTCTGATCTTTATAAACAAACAGTAGGTTCAACAATAATGACCTTGGCGTTTGAGTTTCTGTTCACACCTGCCAGGGCCTATGTAATTTCATTTTCCCCCATTCCTGCCACATTATGTGAGCCAGCCTATAAAGGACTGGGACAGGAGAGAAGACTCCCAAAGCATACAGCTATATTTCCTTCCTCGCAGGTCCTCCAGACCCTTGGATGGGTTTTATACATATATGCGGTTTCAGATTTTTACAAATTATGCCCTTGCAAAGTGGGTGTCAGGTCCAGCTGTGACTGCTGGGGAGGGGGATAGGGCTGCACAGAATCTGCCTGCACATGGCGTGAAGTGAGGGGTTTGGTGCACAGAGTTCAAAGGGCAGCAGAAGTTGTGTGATAAAGGACAGCAAACTGCAGTTGGCATTAAAACTGCTCCCAGGGGGGAAAAGAAACGGCCCCAAACCTATGTATTTCAGTTTATCTCCATTCCATTTTGAGGCTAACATAAAAAATAACCATTGAAGGATATGCATGCTAAAATTTTTTTGCACAGCAGAAGGAAACTGCTTCTACCTGGAGCAATGAAATAGCTGCTGGGACAACTTGTTTCTCGCCCCTGAGAAGGCTCGCTCCAGGGTGGCTCGTGACCACAGAGGAGCATGCAGTGCGCTCAGGATTCTAAGTGACTTCTTGGCTCTTTTAAACACACCCCTATCTGGCAAACTGACTCCTGCAAGAGTTTCTAGACATTTCTTTGAGCTCTAAAAATGAAAAAAGAACGTCTGAAATCCTATACATTTTCAGGAGAACTCAAGTGTTGCTCAGGACTATGATAGCTCTCAAGGAGAGGGAGAGACAGGTCTGCTTTTGGTGCTCTCAGGCTGTATCGATTTATCGCTCCTCTTATGATTTCATTTGCCACCAGACACCAGGAAATGTTCTTTTTAGGACTCATAGTCTCTGTGGAGGACATCCCAAACAACAGGAGTAAGAGCTAGATAGCTAGCGAGGAAGGTGAAGTACAAAGTGCGAAATGTCGGAGCCACATAATTCTTATTTCAGTGGACTAGCTTTTAGGATTTGGCAAATCGCATCCTTGAGTCCGATTCAATTTAGCACAGGCTGTGGGTTGACAAAAAAGTAGCATCAGTTTTTAAATCAGCAGAGCCATTGGGCAAACCTAACCAGCCAACTAAGATTTCTATTTTTGGGGACCTTTTCCATGTGTGCTCCTAAAATGCTCACTATTTAGAAAGAAGACCATGTGGAAATACACACAAGGACCAGGGGCCCGGAGGACACTGGCCCACACCAAATCAATGATTCTCTAAGTGCACACTGATCTTACAGTACAACAAAATGAAAGATTTACATTGTTTCTTATTTTAGGGAAAATCTGAATGAAGATTTTTTTTTTTTTTTTTTTTGTCTTAGGGAGGCTTTGACTTGCTGGGAGACAGCTTTGCATCCTGACTGAGGAAGTAGACAGGGCCCATCATTACAAAGCATAAATAATCTATCACTTGCAGAAATACAAGGTGTGAATAAACAGCCTATCTCCTAGATAGAGCGTTATTATCTGGCTGTCATATTTCCATTGAAGATAAAAATATATTGCAGTAAAGTTAAGGAGGACAACATAAAAAGAAAAAAAAAATCCCCTCAAGAAATTCTGTAGAAAAGAATTCTCTTTAAAAAAAAAAAAATTGTGAGGAGTTCTGCTGTGGGGTTTTGAGAATACAGAAAATCAAGGGCCAGGGAAAAGTGAACTATTTCTAGTTATTGACTGATACGTCAGCCCCAGGGCCAGGTGGGGTGGCTCTTGGACAAGCAACATGCTTGTGAGGCCGTCTGCGTTTCTTCTCTCAAAGGAGAGGCAAGTGTGATTCTGCCTTCCACAAAGAACATCGATGTGACCTTGACTCCATGTAACCAGCCCCCAGCCCTGCCCCATCACATCTCCTGCCTTTTTGCTGTCAGTAAACCCAGAATAAACACCACTCTGGGGGCGCCACCCTGGTGGCTCAGTGGGTTAAAGCCTCTGCCTTTGGCTCAGGTCATGATCTCAGGGTCCTGGGATCGAGCCCTGCATCGGGCTCTCTGCTCAGTGGGGAGCCTGCTCCCCCACCCCCACCTCTCTGCCTACTTGTGATCTCCCTCTCTGTCAAAGAAATAAATGAAGTCTTTAAAAACAAAACAAAATAAAAAACCAAAAAACAAAACAAAACAAAAAACACCACCCTGTCCCAGCCTCCGCTTCCATCCATAAGTTAAAGAATTCAGGGTTTCTCTACATGTATTTTCAAAGCACTACTGACACAGAAAGTGTTGGGACAGATGTGACACTATGTCATTGGGAAGCACACAGTCTAGGAACCGCTTTTGCTGTCTTAGGAGATGGTACACAGGGGTCCAGCTACCTGCCCTCTGCTCGTAGGACGGGGCAGAGTGGACTCCTCTGTCCCAGGCACCTTCCAAACCTTGTGACATGGGTCTGACCTACAAGATCTATAAGGGGAAGTTTGCAGAGACAGGCTTCCTTTCCTGAAGCAAAAGACAGAGCCTCACAAGAAGAAGGGGTTGGCAACTCCTTCCTGCTTGGACAGATCTGAGGGGCCATGGGGCTGCACTTCTGAACTGGCTGCCTCAGGAGACAGGCCAATACCCGGCTGTTCAAGCCACTAGAGTCAGATTTTCCTAACAGAACTCTCACTGATAAACCCTAGCAGGAGCTTTACACTTTTTTATGCCACTGTGGTAAAATGCATTATTGCAATCATCTTTTGGATCCGTGGTTTATTTCTCTATGTTAGCCCCTCTCTCCCTTCTGGGGCATCATTCCATATTATCAGGAGATTACCATGGAAGAAGGGAGAGTGAGCCGTTCACAAAGCTGAGAGTATTAGAGTGTGTCTCTCTGACAATGAGGGGAAGGCAGCAATCCAGAGGAGTGACCAACCAGACTTTTCCAACATGCCAAAAGTTACTTGAGGCTTTTGAGTTCTGTTTTGTGTACCATGAACCACCCATAATTCTCCTAAAGCACTCCCTCATTATGTTCAGGGTTTACAAAGCTCTTAAAGGAAATGCTCCCTTTCCACCACTCTGGGCCATCATGGTTATGACATTTTTTGGCGGGGAAAGGTTACAGGCCAAGAAAGACACATTGCCTAAGGCTTATTTTACTCAGCAAAAAAGGCTTAATGGTGGGGATCAATGGCACCAAGTAGGAGGGATGGGGGAACTTAAGGAACCAGAACTACAGGGAACTTGTATTGCAGATTGTACTCTATGCTCCAGTACCAGAGAAGCTTCTAGAGAATTCTCTAAAGAGTGGGAATTAGAAAGAAAATTTTTTTTGAGTGAATGTGGGAGAATGCTTCAAGTGTGTAAAAATGGTAGGATGACCTTTTCTATCAGGAAGTAAAATAATAATAATAATAATAATAATAATAATAATAAAAGTCCCTTCATGTTGTGAAGCTAAGAAATGTGTGATGTGCTCCACGGTAGCTGTCTGATGCATTCAAAGATTTCGAACAGGAACTCTGTAACTCAGAGGCAGGCGCATTGAGAACATCGCCAGCCCCTTTTGTAGAACTCGAATGAGACACAGAGACATTTAATGACTCATCTGGGTCACTAGGAAGCTACCTGAAAAACTGAAAATGAGCTCAAGCTTCCTGTGCAGGCCTCTGCTCCCTCCCCCAACAAGCGAGCAGCCCAGGCGCCAGCATTTCTGGGCTTTGATAAAGTACATGATCAGAAATGTCGTGAGAAGCACGGAAATAGGCAGCCTCTCAGAGGTCTGGAGGACTTGCATGGAGTTCAAAAGAAAAAGGGCTTTTTCACTAAGAAGGACTTGAGGAAAAGAAAGCTGCACCAGTACACTCAAAGAAGAGAAACATGTGTGAAAATTGATGTTGCAACACGGCCCGATTGGCCTCAATACTTCAAAGCTATGCTAGTTCAGTCGAATTGTATAAAGGGCCCAGGCTCCTCTTTGGTTCTCTTTGTGGGTACTTCTAAGTAAAGCAAGGGTGACAAGCCGATGGAGGGGGAAAAAAAAGGCCATCAGGATGACTTACTTAACACCTCCCACAGCCCACTGGGGTTCCTGCCACTTGACCTTTGCCCAAGATCTATGGCTGTACCCCCCACCTAGACCACCCTTCTCTACCTCTGGGTTCCCACCCTCCAATCCTTCTCTAGCTCCTGCATCACCTTCTCCACGGAGCCTCCTCTAGGACCCTGGGACCTCTCCTTTCCCAAAGTGTCATCTGAGATAACCAAACGTGGATAGCCAACTAATATTTCTGACCCGTTCCTGTGATTGTGCTGAGCACTTGGCCCAGGTGACTTAATTCAGGCCACACAGTGACTGTCACAAGAGGTACCACTGTCTACATTTTATAGACTAGGAAACCGAGGCTCACTAGAGAAGCTGGCTGGCTAAAGTCGGAAAAATGGAAAGGAGAAGTCCATCATCACTGGGCAGTCTGTGCACACCCCACATTCACCCCCTTTTCCCCGCTTTCTCCTTCTTCTAGTGCTGTTTGTTCCCATAACCCCCCAGGTTCTCTCCTCTACACGGACACCCAGGCAAGCCCTGGTTGCTCTAATAAAATCTCTGTGTGTGGCAGCCTTGGAAGCTTCCTCTGCCCAGACCCAACATCAGACCCAACCTTGCTTTTGCAGTAAAGGGGCAGGTCTTTTCTGAGCATACATTTCAGGTCTATTTTAACGGAACAAAAGAATCTCCCCGCTGCTAGTTTCTTTCCAAAAGCTCTCAAGGCTTCTTGCTGCTTAGCTCCTGGATCAGCAGCCCTTTCTACACAGGTTTCTGCTACTGGTCACTCGGGGGCCTGCCCTTAGTGTGTGAGCAGGTGTGGGGCCTCTGGTGGCCTGCCACTCCCCACCCCCCACTGCTGGTGCGTGTCTTGGAAGAATCTGAAATACAGATACAATCCCGCTGGAGGGAGTAGAACCAAGGCATGGGTTCTTTTGGGGATGGCTCTCTGCTCTTTTAAACCTTAAACATTTCAGAATTTCTTTGTCATTTTCAAAGGTTTGTTAGCATGCAAAGCAACAACATGGCGAAGTGTAGGATTATGAGTTTATGGGTTTTTAGCGCCTTCTTTTTTTTTTTTTCCCTCGGTTTCAAAATGTGTGGGCAGTTTCAAGATGCGAGACTCTATTTTGTACCGAGGGACCTGGGCTCTGATTCTTCAGCATCCATGAAAGCCCCCAAAGATGGGCAGAGTTTTCTTATGGGCCAGAAGGAGTCAGATCTGCTAAGACGCCCGTCTCGGGCTGAACCATGTTCCCTCCAAAATTCCCGTGTTGAAGTCCTAACTCCTAGCACCTAAGAATGTGGCTGTAGTTGGAGATGGGTTTTTCTTACAGAGGTGATGACTGTTAAGTGAGATCATTAGGGTGGGTCCTCATGCCATACATCTGGTGTCCTTATAAGAAGGGGACACCCGGGACACAGACACGTGCGGAGGGAGACCACATGAAGACCCCGGGAGAAGCCCACCATCCACAAGCCAAGGAGAGAGGCTCAGAAGAAACCAGTCCTCCTCACACCTTGAAGCCTTCAACAAATAAAGCTCCACCAGGATTCTCCATGAGACTTCTGGCCTCCAGCATCGGAAGGTCAGACATTCTGATGTTTAAGTCACCCGGTCTGGGGTACTTTGTTACAGTAGTCCTAGAAAAACCACACCAATTTCACACATTGCCAACTACGCATGTGCAGTTTCATCTATGGCTCTCTGCGATCTGGACCCTTGAGAGTCCAGAGGCGCGCACCTCATACAGCAGGCTCGTATTCTGCCATTCCCTTTGAAAGCCACCTCCAAGAAGACAGTAGTGAGTCAGCCTCGCTGAGATTTCTACCTGTGGTTCTAGGAACTCAGAGGCATATTAGCAGTCAGGCTTTGCATAGACCACTAAGCCACTTCTAAGAACGAGGCTACCTGAGGGATTTTGCAAACGTACGTCTGTGCCACCGCTTTTCCTTTCCACACTTACCGCCGCGCTTTGGGCTGGCAACCTGCACCACACGAGAGAACGCGCATTGGGGTTCTGCAAGGCTGTACGTTGCCGACCACGCGTGTTCATGGCAGGCAATTTTATTCATGTCTTCCCTCGTCCCCAAGGCAAATGAAGTGAGCGCTTGGCCCGGTGGGGTGGGAAGAGCATGGTGCTCTCTGCGGTAGACCACAGTCACTTTGCATGCCCTCTTTCAGACCCTTGCTTGCCTCTCACCAGCAAGGGAACCGGGCCATCCTTGGTCCCACAGCTCTCTCTCTCCGCCAAGTTTCACATGTGTACTTTGCCCATAATGAGTTATGGGCTTCCTTCTGTGAGGATTGCTCGGACTGATAAAGTACATCCCAGGAAGAAAACAAGACGCCATTTCCCCCTGTAGGTCCTCGCTGCAGCAGGGGAGGGAACTCTCACCATAAATTATGCGGAGCAAAAAGTGACCATGGGGCTGAACGTGGCTAATGGCCAGTCTACGGGAATGGAGTTAGAACCCTCAGAGGAAACCACCTGTTGGAGGCGAACAGACACAACTCTCCTAGCGGCATGCTCTCAGGCAGGGCCCAGATGGCACCAAAGGCAATGACATTTTGCCACCTCTCTGACACCGGGGAGTGTGGATGGCTAACCTGGACAGTGTCAACCCTCACCTTGGAGGGTCACCTTGATAAAATCAACTGGGAAATTGCCAAGATTTCACTTGAAATGAAATCTCCATATGATATTATTAAGGTAGAAAAGTTCCTTTTCACGAGACCAAGGCATGAACAAGGCCTTTTTTCCTTGGGCCTTCTGAGACTTGATTTGGGTGTCAGGGCTGTCTCCACAACACTTCCTTGAAAGCGACATGCCCCTGGTTGCTAAACTGGGGTGGCCTGGTGACCTCTGTGAGCCCAGGCCCTGTGGCTCTGTGTCAGGGCCTACCCCGTTCTGCTTTCTGGCAGGTCCTCATGTCCTTCCACCGTTCCCGCTGTCTGGCCTGTAAGGACCACTTTGAAGGCAGCCCCGCACGACACACACAATCCAATCTATCGCCCAGTGGAATGTTTTCCAGTTTCCTGAACCTGCCTTCCTGAGCGGATCAGCTAGGAAACAATAATGGCTCGGAGATTATTGAAAGCCGAGCAAAGGCAGGAAGATCTTTCTGCCTATTATTCTGCAACTATTGCTTCCTTTGCTTGATCGTGGCCTAGAGGAAATGCAGCCGGGAGCGGTTCACAGCTTTTCACTAGCGGCCGGCCTCTCTGCCACAGGAGCCCGGCGCTGCTGCGAAGACAGTGACTCACGCCCATTGCATGATTCAACTTCACTAAAATGTCCTCAGCTGCCAGGAAAGAAGCACTTGCAAACCCTCTAATTTGAAGCTTTGAATCAATTAATGACTTGCTTTCTTCCCCTCTCCTGAAATCCTACCCCATTCACACCAGCGGGTGCACGCGCACACACACACACACACGCGCGCGCGCGCACACACACACACACACACACACACACAGAGCTTTGTCAAGTTTTTAAATTTCAGGGACCCGGAAGCACAGAGGCTCTGCGGCATTCACAAGAGCATTTGTTGTGACACAGTGGCTGGCAGCTCTGTGCATCCCCTTGCTCATTTGGCTGTATGCATAAATAATGAGTCACAGATACTATTTGGGTGCGCGCGAGTGTCTGTAGCCAGAAAATTAATTATTCCTGCGTCCCGTCCCACTCCACGCCGGCTCTGCCAAACCATCAAGCCACATTTCGCAGGCGTTGGTCAGAGTGCGTGCCCCGACACACGGCCATGCCTTCCTGACATTCTTATGTTATTATTTTTGTTTGTTTAAGCACAGCCCTCTTTTCCCACCAGAGATACACAAAAGGCACATGCACACACATACTCACACCCTCCTAGCTGTAACTCCGGCTACAGCTTTGCACATTTTTCAAGAGGCCGGTTGCAAAACCGCAGACAGGTTTTCCACACTGGCTGTCCCTACGAAATGGAAGCGCGGGATCTGAGGACCCGGAGCTGTGACAACGCTGGGCTTAGGAAACTTCTTCATTGCTCTTTGCAAGAGAGACCTCTGTACACGACAACTTGCTTTTTTTTTTTTCTGCCTTGAAAGATGCTGGCTGCCTCAGTGCACAGCGAGGCCCCATCCTGGGTATTTTTTACCCAGTCAAATCTGCCTGTCTCCCGTACTCTCTGCCTTTAGAGGACAACTGAGCTGCCTGCCACTTTGCCCCTAAAGTCCCCAGGCCGGTCTAACGTGTGTCTGGGAGCCCGGCCTCCACCTCCGGCCCGTGCTAAACCCCAGGGCCGGCTGCCCTGAGGGTCCCGGGACGTGCTGAGCTCAGGACCCTCGGCCACAGTCCTCGCAGGCAAAGGGGCAGAAAAGAAAACCCAGGGAGCTTCTCACCAGTTTTCTAATCTCTCTGACCTTAATCGGGAGCAGCCCAACTTACTTGCACTTGACAAAGTTCTCACACACCGACCGAACACTTCAACAGCTTAGCTAAGTATTTATTAAAACATTTCTGAAGAGCTGCCATCTGATGAATAAGTAATCCAATAGCCTTGTAATCATACGCCCGAGTTTGAATTCTTCCCACAAAACAGACGGGGAATCGGCCCGAGCTGCGTGCACCGGGTTACAATAGCGCTGCCATTTCCTTATCTGCCAAACTGAGCAAAAGTAGGAATCAAAAGACCAGAGCGTACTCACCTCTCATGAAGCACTGTGGGTATGAAGGAAATGACTCAAATATGCTGTCTGAAGCCATCGCTTCCTCCTGAAAATGCACCCTCTTCTGAAGGCGGGGGATTCAATGATTTCTTTCACCTTTGGAGTGAAAACCAAGAAAGGTCACTGTTGTCACCTCACGCCCCAGCATGGCTCCCTGCATCTCTGTTTCCCCACCCCGTACCTCTGGGGCTCCCTGAGCCCTCTGAAAAATGTACCTTTGTGAAAACAAATATTCAAATTGTTCAAGATTTAAAAAAAAAAAAAAAAAGAAAGAAAGCGGCGTCTTGGCTGTGGGTTGGTGATGCTCACCACTCTGCGAAACCCTGTGGTTTGCAGTCAGTGTGATTCGTCCTGCTTGCTGACCACTATGCCGGGCGCAGTCTTCTGACACTGCCAGCCTACCCAACTTGTGGTTCTGTGGTTGTTTATGAGGCCCAAAGAAGTTTTCACACAACCCAAATTACAAATTTAACTGTTCCCCTTTCCACAGCCCATCTTAATTGGTTCTTGCCAATCATGTGACTTAAGTGATGTCAATTTTTTTTTTTTTTTTTACTTTCTGAGCAATGCCCTTCCTTCCCCCCACCTGCCCTCCCCCAGACTGTGCAAGAAAATAGCCGAGGAGAGTTTGCAAGAGAGGGATTGTAGAGAAAAGTGACTCAGTCTCTTATTATATCGATGGTCTTTGCTGATTGAGGACAACTTGGGTCCTGTTGTTGTTATTTGTGGTTTTTGGAACTACTGATTATTTTGATAACAATTTCATTGCTGCTTATTCAATAGTAATTCAACCCTGGCATCAGGCTTCTGCTCAGACAGGATGTGGATCCCATCACTTAAGACGCTGGGCATCCGCTCAGGAGAATCCAGCCCTTGGTAAAGACTGTAACAGCCCAAGTGAAACTATAAAAGGAAAAACAAAATAAAAGGAAATGCTTTGCGGAGACTCTGACCCCTCAAAGGGTCTAGCAACTTGCTGATACCGTAAAGCCGAGAAAAAGGGGAAGCATTTTAATTGTGTGATGGAAAGACTTCTGTAATAAAAGCAAAATTATGGGGTTTTATTCTTCCTAAATGAACATCTTTTTAGTAAAGAGATGAAATCAAAGTTGTGTCTTACGCACACACTGAAATTAGGAGTCTGAAGGCAAACAAAGAAAAGAGAGATCCTGTATTTTGAGCCAAAGCCAGTGGCTAACCTGCCCCTGTTTATTTTTTGTTTTCACCTGTGAAAGTTCAGTGCCTTGCCTCTCTCTACTTTAAGAGGCATTGCGAGGCTAATTCAGACCTGGAGGTAAAGCTCTGTCTAGCTCTACCGTACCTACACTTGGAGTGAGTTAAGAAGACTTCACAGCAGATAGAGGAACCAGAAGGGATGCTTCTCCAGAGCAAGCCCCTTCTCATGCGACTGACCCAAGAATATCCCGTAGCTCATCCTCCACCTTTGGGAGAAGACACCCCCGTTTGGAGGTGCTCAAAACAGGGAGATTTTGCATGTGGGCACACATACTTCTTTCTCGCTCCTGCTCATTGCCTTTAAGTGCTAACAAATAAAATAGTGTGCTTTGTGCAGTTCCAAGACAAAGAAAAACTCTCCTTCCCTCATTTATTTTTTTACTAACTTTGCCATCCTCCACATACATCTGCCACGGCCCCGTGTACACACCGCGTTTCAGTGTACATGGTCCAGAGCCACTGAGGTGGTGGGTCTCACATGCCAGCCCTGGATTCCCAGCAGTGCAGGCAGAACCAGCAGACACGTTCGAGAGCCTGTGCTGTCACAAGACGCCCTCGGTTTTCCCCTCATCTACTCGGTTTCGCCCAGACCCACAGCAATAACGTGCTCAAGGGCAAATGGCACAGGTCTTCTAAAAGGAAAAGACATGATTTGTACTTACTCCTGTTTTGACTAAGGCAGGAATTGAAACTCAAGAGGCTGCTTTCTCCTAGACTGGTGTGAGGTTAGTAAAAGAATAATAGTGTATGTATTTCTTTCATGATATTTATTCCTATCCAAACACAGTGATATTTCCTATTGCTTCTCAGTGCAAATCCCTCCTGAAGATAATTAAGCCTATGTCCCTGTGCTCCCTGATGAACTCAAGTCTGGGTCCGACCCCACGTCAGGCTCTTTTCTCTCCTCTGTACGTAAACTCCCTGGAAGGCTCTTACGAGCCGAATGCCGTAACGTGCAGCTGCCACCCCAGAGCTGGCTCAGACTTATTAATGACTTCGCAATTCAACTGGCGACACAGATAAATCCTGATATTTCATTTTAGAAACTCCCCAGATGCCTTCAACCTTAGGTGTCCAGATGCTTGAAAGGAGGCTCTGGATGTGTCAGCTGACTGCCCGCATTCTTGGCTTCTCTCTGCGGGCCTCACTAGAGCTGAAGAGATATCTTTCCCGGCAGAGTCTCCGTAGGACGGGTCACATTGAGAGATGACCGTGAGGCTGGGGTTTGCTAAAGCCTCACCTTATGCTGTCATCATTCGTGACTGTCGGGGCCGGAGTTCCAACGGGGCACCAGGGGGCGAGTGGAAGGGCTGCATGCTGGGCTGCTCTGCCTTCCTCTGGGTTATCAGCCACACCAGCCACAGCAAAACCTTACAGCTCGGTGAAGCAACATTTGGAGTTTTCTGGCATCCTCCAAGTCGTGACAATAAGCAGAGCCTCAGCCGGCCGCCGGTGAGCTTGACCTTACTACTTCCCTAGGAGCCCAAGACGAAAAGACGCATATGTTGTCAGTGAGCCGCCTAGAGGAATAGTCAATCCTGTCTTAGCTAGAACTGTTGAGGATTCTTTAAGTTTGTGCACTGACCTACACCCTGTGACCTACTTCCTGCAAATGACTCAGACCCTGGGCTCCTGGCTTGGGAGTTGTACCCAAGCGGGTACGACCGACTGTGGCTTTGCCAAGTCATTGGATGCAATTTTCAACCTTGCTCCAACTGGCTATTGCTTCTACATGCCACTATTGGGGGGGGGGGATATGTTCAGGTGTCATTTTTAATGCTTCTATAAAAATACCACCAAAAGTGGAAAGATGCACGGTTGCAAAACCCTGTAATTAATGTATAAACTTCCTTGAGCAGTCCAGCTCCATCACAACATTCTCTCTTAGGCTTTTGCATTGCATGGTACTGTGCACTGTCTCTGAGCGTGTTAATTGTAAGGCCGGTTCTCTGACCAGAAAGGAGAGGCAAAGAAGGGCCTCAAAAGGAGGTCGTCTAAAATTCCAAGAAGACAATGCTGCTCACTTGTCTCTCTGTAGAATGCATTTTCATTCTTTTCTCAGTCTTTGTGTTCCAACAGAGGTGCTATCCAGAAACTTCCGTGCCATGCTGACAATCACCTCGGCGATGCATTTAAAACTAAGACATGGAGTCAGAGCTTCGTGAAATGAATACAGCCTGCCCTTGGCAAATGCAGCAGGTTGAAATAACTGGAGGGCTCTGCAGGCCCAACTGTTCCAGAACTTCTTTCCTGGCCCCTCACAACGGCGTCCACAATGGGGCATGGCTATCTTAGGCACAAGTCTCTCGCTCTGCCTAGTAAAAGTAAAATTCAAATTTAAGTCCCCATAAGACTTTATTATATGGCCAGACAGGACTTGCAGAATGTATTTCTTAACTTTCCCTAGAGGAAGATGTGTGGCTCTGTGGAGAGATAGAACTTAAAAAAAAAGACAGGTATTGAAACCCATCAATGAAACCAGTCAACTCATCTATTCAAAGCTGTCTAATGACACGAAAACCTGCTTAATGACCATTGTTTCCAATATAAGGGTGTAAAATAATCTGCTTCACTACCTGAAGGCGGCCTGTGGGTCAGCAGTGTTGACATCCTCTGGGAACTTGTGAGGGCTCAGAATCTTGGGCTGTGTTCCAGGCATACTGAGAACTATCCCCAACTGATTCCTGCACACATCAGCACTTGGAAAGGCGTGGCCCTGCGGAAGCCCAGCACAGGTTGGGATTTGGTAAACAACATGTGGTGATCATTTTCTATAGTATTTGAGATCTATGTTTTCCTTAGAGCTTTCCAAAAAGTCTAATGTTTCTACCTTGTTGACTTGACACAATTTTGTGAACCCTAGATGTTTCTAGACAGCAGAAACCCACAAGAAGGGCAGCTTGTGTCCTCCAAGATAGAGCTTTCTCAGATTGTCACTCAGACCTCCCCTCTTAAGTGCTGGGTTTGGGTCAAGTTTCCAAGTTGAGGTTTGATACACAATGTGGAGAGGTTTCTGTGTGTTCCATCTACCAAGCTAGTGGCCACATGGATATAAACAGAAGGCTTTTTCCCCCTCCAGGGGCCTCAAATGCTTAGTTTGTACTAGTTTGCATTTTGGAAACACATCAATGCTGTGAGTTCTTCTAGACTCACACCATGTATTCACAGGGCAGCATTACAGGTGGCCTCCGTTGTCCCTTATGGGCTGTCCTCCCCACGGGAGACCTGCTTTTGCTCTGCAGCCATCACCCTTGCAGATCTCATATCCTGTGCTTTGTTCCAAAAGGAGGGACCCAGCCTTATGTTGTCCTCACTTGGATCAGCCAAACCAGAGCCCAGAGGACCCACTTACACAGGCATTCAGGAGTTTGGCTACCTCGTTCAAATGCATCTGGATCCTTTCAGGTCTGCCCTGGGCCAGGAATCTTGTTTGGAATGGTTTCTCCTTACAGAATTTTGGCTCTTCAGCTTCTGGTGCCATTTGAAACCAGGAGGGTAAAACTGGAAAACTTAAACAAACCCTCTTTGAATGTTAGAAATGTTCAGTATTCGAGGTTTGGTCAAATGATGGAAAACATTCTGGGTTGGTACTGAACTTTCCAGCCTGTTCCTCCAACCTTGAGGCTAATTTTAGCATGGGATCCAGGCAGGGAAAGCTAAAGGAAATGAAGCAACTAAATTTACTCTGAGTTGGAGAAGCCGGAATTTACATTGGTTAGATAGTGTAAGACTCAATAATTCAGTTTAGGTGGCAAATAATGAGTGTCCCCAGTGTGATGGAAGCACCTGGCTTCACTGGCTTTGGGGACTTTGGACTATTCTTGTAATGGCTACTCATTTTCCTGGTAGTAGGCAAATTAACAAGCTTCTGCATAACTCCTTACCAACTGAAGTATAATACGACCTTTTTCACTGGTGTGTTGTGAAGATCAATAATTTTTGGACTATGCAAAGCGGTTTTGAATGGAATTAAAAAAAGACCCGTGGTTGATGCTTCAATATGGAAATGAGCAATAGGTGAATTTTAATACTTGGGCTTGCTGAGTATCACAAACACATGACGTCAGGACCCAGGCGAGAGGTCTGGGTAAGAACAAGTTGAAGAGAGCCTACACAGTCAAGGCTGGAGAAATCTTTAGTATTCATCACTTAATTTTCGAATTAAATGTTCTTTTGGAAGAATATTATTCAGCCCTACCGACGCAAGCTGCAGATTCTTACAGAACCTCAAAATGTTAAAATTAAAAGAAAACATCAACTGTCCTAAGAAAACAAAATATTGCACTTAAAACTGTAGATGTGTATTTTAATTTCCTCTTCTTTAAATTCCTTTCCCCTCCTTTGCCAGCTCAGCAACTGGCTGCATTTCTGGATGGAGAGTGGGAAGGAAGATCTTGCCTGCTTTCTGGTTCTGATTTCATCTTCTTCCCAAATTTTCAGTTTACTCAAAGCAGAGAGAGAAAGCAGAGATATTACCATGTGCCACAACACTGGAACCACACTATAGTTACCAGAGCCAAGCCCTTCCACCTCTGGGGCCAGTCATGTAACATCCTTACTGGGACTTGGAATATATTGACGATATATATACACATACATTTAATTGAAGATACTGTTCCCCACACAGGACTTACATCTGAGATGATATTCCTTCCAGGATAAGAAAATTTGGAGGAATGGCAAGCTTTAGTGGAAGTAAAGTAAAGGATTCCTGTGGGCATAAGATGGGTGAGAGTTCATTTAAGTTTCTGTTATCAGAAGACAGTGGTCTTGGCTTGCAGGATACATGAGAGTTTGGTGGCCTTTGATTATTATGGAAGTATTCATCTTAGTTTGTTTCCCTGTGCTTTTAAAAATTTTACCATCACCCATTGACAATTCTCAGATTTATATGGAAAATGGAGGCTCAAGGGTATGAGTTTCTGGCCACGTGGGCCATATGGTATGAACTGGGACTTGGGAATTTCCTCAACCTCAGAGTGGTTGTTCAACAGACATAAGGGGGTTTCAGAAAATCAACCTCATGGGTGTCAACAAGCCTGAAATTGTCTCTTAGGCTCCACGGGTACCCTTGTCAATGAAAAGATGTTCAGGAAACACACACTTGACTGAGTTTTATAGGTGATATTTAACCTCTTGTTTCAGTGCCCTTGTCTTTAAACAGAAATCCATCATTTCCCTTTGTCAATTCCTTTTCCTTTCAAAATCACAGTGGTTCCATGATCAGGGCCTCCTTTCTCTACCATCCCTTTCTCTGATAACGGTCAGAGATATTTACATATGTATAAATGCATGTCGCTTTAACTTCACTCTAAAACTTAGTACTAAGAGCCCTTTTTCCATCCCCCCAGCTATATGAATCTACATCTGGGTTTCTACCACTCCCTGATAGAGCTCATGAATTTTCTCTATACTCACCATGCAAATGCCTCTTAAGGAATCTCTACATCACAGCGATTTTGCTTTCCTTGAATTCTCCTGTTATCATGACATGAATTTGCATATCTTAGTCTTTGGCAGAGTTAGTCAATCCCTCCTTTTTCCCTACATTTCTTGTCTCTTCCAACGTTTTTCCCCTAGGCTTTATTAAATATCAGGAATGCCTCACTTTCTCTGCAATTACTTACCTCATTGAATATTTATTTTCTAATCAGGTTGGGCGGACCTGGTCTGGCTCCGAAGAAGGTTCACAATCTTAGGAACAATTCACATGAAAAATGAAAAGTTGATATCGAAGTGACTAGTGTGGCCAGGGTACGGACTGGGGAGAGGGGAGTGAGACTCCCAGAATACACAATTTAGGGAACCATGGACCATCAGTGTCAACTCTGAACTTGGGTGACCCTACAAGTGAGTGCTCTCTTAAATTTTGTACCCTACGTGCCTTACTTGCCTCACCCTACTCTGGACCCTGCATATGGCTTACAAAACTGAACAGAGACCATAGGCAGGGGAGAGGCTGGTGTCTGAGTCAGGAAGAATTATGTGGCTGGAAATCCTGTAGCACATGGTATAGTGGAGTCCTGAGTGGGGTCTTGGCAGATATGCACGTTTTGTTTTGTTGGTGGTAGGCATGTGCATTTTGGGTAGATAAAAAGGACAAGGAGAACAATGAAAATGGGCAGAGCTCTGAGGCCAAAGGCAGATCAGAAATAAGTTCCATCTGCTTGGGCGTTAGTGAAGAGTCCAGAGTGGCTGCCACCTTTCAGCTATGAGGTAACAAGCATCCTGACAAAGATATGAGCAGTGGAAATGGAGGGCAATGGGATGTTGATGGGCTGACAACATTAATAGTCTTAGTGGCATACTCTTCTTGCAATCATAGCGTTTACCCTCTAACTGGTGCCTGCCCCTCTGACCCTGGGCTCCACCTTAGGACTTGCTTTGACCAATGGGACAGTTGCAACATTGCTGGAAGCAGAGGCCTGGAAAGGTGCTTGCTCACTGGGATATGCCTGGGCTGGTGTGCTGGAAGGCAAGATGCAAGGAAGAGAGCCAGTCATCTTGGTCGAGGCCATTGTAGATCAGCCAGTAGTGGCCAGGTGACCATCAGACACTTAGGTGAACTCCAGCCTAACCCAGAAGAACCGACCATCCACACCCAGCCATGACCTGCAGAAGTTCCCTGCCTTCCCATGTGGTGTGAGCAGTAATAAATAGTGGTTGTTTTAGGCTATAGTGTTTTGTGATAGTCTGTAGCATCACATTACCATGGTGATAGTTCCCACTGAGGAAGAGGTAAAGATGCAGAAAGCACCAGCATTGATCTGCAGGCTGAGGCAGTGAGGCAGAATCAGGTATTTTCAAAGTGAAAAAAAGCTGGAAGCTCAAATGAGAATACCTGTAAGAGGGAGGGAGGAGCCAGGAGCCAGGGGGAGGTGGCCAAGGGGAAGAGGACAAAGGAAAAGTGAGCATGGTACAAACCAAGGGAAGACATTTCAAGGGATGAGAGACAAACCGAGTTAGATTCTGAAAACAGAGATGAGAAAAGCAAAGACTCTGGGAAGGTCAACAGATTTGACAAGAAGGAGCCACTTGAGATCTCTTCCTTCATGACTCCTCCTCAGACTAAACAGAAGGGTGACATTCAGTTGTGCTGGTACGCAGGCAAGCAGCTCCTCCCTCACTTGAAAAGGAACGGAGGGGTACCCGGGTGGCCTAGTTAGTTAAGCGTCTGCCTTTGGCTCAGGTCATGATTCTGGGGTCCTGGAATCAAGCTCCACATGGGGCTCCTTGCTCAGCAGGGAGCCTGCTTCTCCCTCTCCCTCTGCCTGCTCCTTCCCCTGTTTGTGCTCTCTTTCTCTGTCAAATAAATAAATTAAAAATTAAAAATAAAAGGAACTTAATATGAAATTATTATATACATACACATCTAAGTTGGTTATGTGACTTTTTCTGTCTCAATTCGATTCCAAAAACATTAATAGAGCATCTACTGGGATAGTATGGAGGGAAATTACACCCCAAAAAGAGAGATGTGAGTATTATTTGTTATTGCATTCCACAAAACAGATGGATCCTGAGGGTATGTTTGGGATGGGCTGACCTGAGGCAAAAGGAAGTGACTTTCAAAGAGAGGGACGTCCACCCTCCACAGCAGCCACAGGTGTTGAGGCATGGTGAGTTGATCAAGTGGCCACCTGTGCTACCAGTATATAATGGGTATTCCATATCAGAGTGAGGGGTGAGAGAGGACCACGGGGAAATTTCCAAAGAGGTGCTCAAGAGCCACTTGGGCAACCAATTCTCAGTGAGGGCATGAAGGGTCAAGAATGGGCAATGAATTTGCGGAGCATAACAAATAACACGGAGGACAGGGGGAGATGGAGAGGAGAAGGGAGTTGAGGGAAATTGGAGGGGGAGATGAACCATGAGAGACTATGGACTCTGAAAAACAACCTGAGGGTTTTGAAGGGGCGGGGGGGTGGGAGGTTGGCGGAGCCAGGTATTATGGAGGGCACGCATTGCATGGATCACTGGGTGTGTTGTAAAACTATGAATTCTGTTATGCTGAAAAGAAATGAAATTAATAAAAAAAAAGAGTGGGCAATGAAGAGGAGAGTCTTAGGAGAGTGTTTGAATTGTGGCTTCTCTACTCCCCTCCCCCTGCTAAGTGGCCAAGGTAAGGGGCGAGTCTTCCACTTGTGTCAAATCTGGAGAGAGGGGCAGAGAGCATGTGTCACTCAGTCTGGGGCCTGACTCACCCCTGTGACTGTGAGTGACTTTTGTAAGGTGGGATAGGAGTTGCATTAGGAATCTCCAGCATCCCCCTCCAAGGTGCCGCAACTATGGAGTCCCCAAGTAAGATATTGGCTTGGCACTGTTTTAAAAGGGATTCTGCCCATAAGGCTGGGCTGCCTAAGTATGGAGATCTCAGCCTGAAGAATTTGTGGTATAAATCATTGGGAGCAGGAGTTGAGATGGGAAAGGGGGCTGAGGTGCTAGAAAAGGGCCTTGCACGGAATGGGGAGTTGGAACAGAATGAGACATATAAGAGAGCCCTTGAGAATGCACAGAAGAGAAACAATCCATGTTAAACACCCACAAGGCCAGAGAGAGCCAGGCCACTTAAAACAATGGCCGACAAGTGAGCGGCTCGTAATCCCTCCCACGGTCTCCCTTCATCCTCTCCAGCATAGCAGTGTGCAGGTGGAGTTAGCAAGGACTCAAGGTATGGAAGTACTCGAGACATAAAGGAGCCCCATGAACCCGCCCAGGTAGGCAGCCCAACAGGCTCTAACGGTGGTGATGGCTGTTTAATCAAGTTGGCAATTAAATGATCTCAGACTCTGTTTATGATATAGTGTGAATGTGGTTTCTCTTCTTTAAGCGAGGCTGCAGGGAAAGAATCACTCATACTAAATAGGTTTTCAAAAGATGGAAACAACCCAAAGTGTCCATCAGTGGATGAGTGGATGAACAAAATGTGGTCTTACAATGGGGTACTTTTCTGCCATAAAAAGGAATGAACTTTCCATGTGTATTACAACATGGATGAACCTTGAACACATTATGATGGACATAGAAGAACAAATATTTTGTGATTCTACTTCTATGAGGTGCCTAGAATGAGTGAATTCTTAGAAAAGAATACAAAGTAGAGGTTGCCAGGGATTGGAGGGAGAGAGGAATGGGAAGTCACTGTGCAATGATACAGTTTTAGCTTGGGGTGATAAAAAGTTCTGGAGATGGATGGTGGTGATGGCTGGGCATCATGAATGTAATTATCAATGCCACCAAATTATACACTTAAAAATGGTTAAAATGAAAAATATAATAGTCATATTTTACTATAATAACAAAATCAAATGCCTTCTATAATTAGATCCAGTGACCAAAATAACCAATTGTATCCATGATGGGGCTCTTTATACTGGTCCCCATAGCTACAGGGTGAGTAGCAGTGGGATTTATTTATTTGTTAATATTTATTCCCTTTAGCAATGCTCTGTTGGCCGGTGTAAAATATATACAGCCAAGATCTGGGTATTACCTTTAAATAAGTGGGTCAGGATAGTCTACCTTATGGCTTGAGACTCAAAAAGTCTTGTTTAATTCAGTGTGTGATACAGCTAATATAGTAGTTGCTACGTGAAAGACATTAACTCTACCTTTATTATTTCTACAATAATCAGAAACAATCAGAAGATTGCACAGGAAAAGGAGTCTTCATAAAATTTCTGACTCTGGTCACTTCTCACAAGGTAGTGTATACATTTATACATTTTGTTGTAAAAGAATCTAAAGTTGTATCTTAATAAGTTAAGCAAAATGTATTATTTTAACAAGACTTAATGTATTAAGTCTTCACAACATTTTTTTCCAATATATAAATTGGCTTGTATTAAATTTCACTTCAAAAACGATATAGGCCAACACACTCGGACTCACACACACACAGTTGAATCCAGAATATTGATTTCACTTTGTGCTCTACCCTCGCTTGGCACCAGTGTGCAAGCAAGCCCAAACATATCACCTTTCTGCCTTCCCTGTTCCTGTAGTTAGTGGACCACACAAAGGGCAGGCCCAGAGAGAGAACGGATTTAATCATAAGTCAAATGGTTAATTCTTTCCCTGCAGTCTCTTATTATACAGGGATTATCTTGTTTGATGCCTGAACTGGAAATATGCTACCATTTGGGTTGACTCCTACCCAATACCTTTTTTTCCCTTGGATCTAGTCAAGTGTTCACCATTACCCTTCTAGGCTTCCTGCTCCCAGATCAGTCAGATGGAACCATGGAGTCATGCTGATGAAAGTGTTTAAACACTTAAGGATGGCGTGCCTCCCAGGTTGCCCTTTACAGAGATGCCAATGGAGATTCAAAATAAGAAGTGGGCCATGACTCCAGGTTGACAATTATGTCTCCTGTGCTGTGCCGTTTCTGGGACAGTGTTGTCCCTGGACTACCTAGGACCTGGTTATTAAGGTGATAAGAAATAGGTGATGAATTCTTTTAGGGCCAGAACTCGTCACCTAATGAAACTACACGTCCTTCAACTCCAAGATTTTCATCGTTATTTGTATCACTCACCCACTGAGTAAATGAGTTTCAGCTCATTTCTTTCTTTTATGGTAAATTGGAAACATTTGGAACAATTAGGTGATTTCACTGCACTTCAAGCCATCACCTGAATGGAGTACTACGTTTTTAGTCCATCACTGCCAAAAATACGCTTCTGTGATGCCATGAGGGTAGGGATGCCGGGTTTAGGAAAGCAAAATGAAAAATGATGCACCATTAATGTTGAAGTTTAGAGAAGGAAGATGAATTAAGTTCTCAGTGTGTCCCAATTAATGCTTGAGGCGTACCTGCAGTAAAGAACTATTCACTGTTTAACTGAAATTTGAACTTAACTGTGTGTCCTTTATTTTATCTGGCAGTCCTCATTGACAGTCAAGATGTGAGATATGCATATGCACGTATCACCCAAGAAACAGGAAGCTTCGGGGTAAATTTAAGTGTACAGAAAAAGATAATAGAGTACGACAGTGGACTTCAGTCACTGTAGGCTGGAGAGGAGTTCTTTGTTTTTGGTTTATTTTTTTATTTGTATTTTTTTCCTTTTCTTCCTTTTTGTTACAGTCCTTTTAAGGCCCCGGAGGAGCCTTTAATATCAGGCTCACGGTGCCATTGGTTTGTCCAACAGTAAGACGCAATGGTGGAAAGGATCATTTACCTTGCTTTTCTTCCTAGCTGGATTCACCTGCTTTTTAGTCCAGGAGGACTCATGGTGGTATTGTTCTCCCACGCTGCTTTTCCAAAGGAGAACCCGGGCATGCTAATTGCTGGGTGTCAGCGACGTGCCTGGAAATGGACGACAGCTGGAAGCTGAGTGCGTTCTGCAAAGAGAGGTTGGAGTTTCCATTGTATAATCTTGCATCCTTCCATCTGCACTGGCTTTTGTTTTGGGTCCCAAGCAATTGGCTAGAGCTGAAAACATAAACACCTCCATGCACTTGCCCCTTATCATTTTCTTTTCATGTTGGTTTAGGAAATATACCTGAGAGACCGAAGACACACAATGAACCCAGCAATTACCAACCACCATGGGCAGGCAGTAAATGCTCCAACAACAAAGCACCCAAGGGTGGGCTACTGCTGGTCCCTGACTTTCCTTAGGATGACGGGGACGCCTGTCAGTGGCCAGGTTCTGGGTCTGAGTCCAGGACTCCCTACCACTTCCTTCTTGGGACAGGTGATTTCCTTCCTGCCAAAGATGGAGAACTCAGGAAGTTTTTCTCCTCATTTATTTTGCACAAATAACTTGCACAGATCATGCATGCATGCAAATATATAGGAATGAAATTTCTGGGGTAAAGTGTAGGTGATTATCAAAAAGACAGACGATACCAACTCTTTGTGAGGATGTAGAGCAATGTTGCTGATACATTGCTGGGGAATATAAAATGGTACAATCTTTGGGGAATGTTTTGGATTTGTTAAAATTGTCTATGAAACATTTAATTGGAAAGTTGTTAAAAGAAAGAGTGGATCTCTCTTTTTCTCCTCTCTAGGAAAGGCTTTGGCAGAAAAATCCCAAAAGGACATTATAAAGAGAAGCCAGAGGGATAGGGGTAGGGAGAGACCTTTCAAAACACCATTTCATACCTTAGGGATTGAATTTTGCACTCACTCTACGTGTTTATTGAGAATATTCTGTGTACCAGGTACCATTTTAGTGAGCAAGATAGAAAAAATGCCTGCCAACTTACATTTAGGGGTAAGACCATCTAGAATAGAGGTTATGAACATGAACTGAGTTTGAATACCAGCTCAGCACTTGTTAGTTGTGTGTCCTTGGGCAAGCAACCTAACATACCTGTGACTTAATGTTCTCACCTGAGAAATGGGGATGATACCATTACTTTCTTCATGGGGTTGTTGCAAAATACCAGTAATACATATATGTTTTTTACCTCATAGGATTGTTGTGAATAGTAATCAGGTTAATGTCTATAAAGCACTTAGAAAAAGTTTTGGCACATACTGAGTGTATGTTAGCTCTTATTTGACGGGAAATTTGTGTTGCTATTTAACACAAAGTTGCTAATTAACGTGCTATCTGTGGGAGCCTTTGCATAAATGACGGAGAAAGGGAAAAATACTTACCTCTCCAACCTCTTAGGGAAAGACTGAACAGATGTGATTTTATGTTCATGCTCCCTTCCACAAATAGTAAATGACTTAAGAAATTGTTCTTATTTGCCATACTCTAGTTTGGTCCCAGCATATCAAAAGTATTTCTTCCTTTAAGCAATTCTATAAAATTATCAGAACAGCAACGACAATTATAGACATGTGGAAAACATGTTTATCATTATCAAGCTAGAAATCAGAATTATCTTATTGTATGACTGGACTGAATTATTGTCCAGAATATTCTCTAGGTTCCCCTACACCTCCCCCTCACATATCCCATGGCTTCACTTTTCCTCCTCCCACGGGTTGGCAATGTCTTGGCTCAGGCTGCTTGTTCAATGGTAAGGAGCAGAGCCAAAACCAAAGGGTGGCTTGCAAACAACAAGAAGAAGATCCCAATCTCTGTGGTTGTGATTATAGTTGGTGGGCATAATCGAGCCCATACTGACGGATGCATTGGCTCCAAACAAAACAACCTAACTCATTGTTTTCTCTTTCTCTGATGTCAATTATTACTTTTTTTGGTAGTTGGTTGATTATTTTTAGGAAGAGTATACTTTTCATGTACTAAAAAGTAGGGGTTACCTCCAGAACAACCCTTGTTCCCTTACTAAATTATTATGGATCCACCACACATGCATTTATCTAAATTCGCCATTCTTTTAATATTCACTAACAGATGTTTCACAATACCCAGTCTATGTTGCTTTCTGGGCTGGGTGCAGGGGGAAGCAGGCAGCAGCTCCCACCTGTGTAAGACAGGGAGACAGGGTTCCTGTCCTGGGGGTACTTATTAGAAGAGTGGAAATTTTTGTTTTAAGGCCCATAATATGCTGTGCAAAGTAACACCGTGCATCTACTTCTACCACCATCCTTCAACTTCAAGTGCTGGCCTCTAGTTATAGCACTTTATGTGCTATTATTGAGTTAGTAGTTACTCTAATTTGTAACATTTATAAGGGTTAAAACTCATATCATATCCCTTGCTCCTTAGCTTTCCAGGCTTACCATGTGTCTTTAATTAAATTCATCTCTCACCAAATGTCCCTTCTGTTTCCTTAATAATACTAGTCACTCTTATTGGCTACTTAGACCTCCATAGATTTTCTTGTTGAGGCAGATATCTAGAATAATCAAAATCTCTCCAGAGTTTGACACACTATTATCTTGTTGGAGAGGAAGATAATGACAGAAATATCTAGCTGATAAACACTACAAACATATTTCTGATTTACATAGTGCCTGACCAGAACTTTCTAGATAATGGACTCAGTATTCTACTTTTCTTCCCCATTGTCATCCATTCACACTTGGAATTTTATATGCTCTGGGGCTCAGAAGTAGGGAAGTAAAACTCCTTATACTGGAACACATTATCACTTTTTCCAGGATCCTAGGTATATCACTTATCTTATTAATTGCCATACAATTCCATTTTTAATACATTCTAAAACCTTATAATAGATCTGCACTCTAAAACAGATTAACCCAATATTTCAGGTAGGCCTGGACAGATGGAATTTTGCATCTTGACCAAAACAGTAACTAGACTAAGAAGACATAAAATAATGATTCATTGAACACTGCATCAAAAACTAATGATGTACTATATGTTGGCTATTGAATTTAAATTAAAAAAACAAACAAAAGACAGACAATAAGAAGAAGAAATATTTCTTCCTGCTTTAGTGACCATATTTTCACTTGGACAGATGTTTCTCTACCCAAAAGAAAGAGAAAAGAATGATTCTATTGATTTTAATTTTCAAGTTAATGATCTTTGATAACTTGAATGTACTTTTTTTTTAATAGAAAAGTAAAAAGGGGCACCTGGGTGGCTCGGTGGGTTGAGCCTCTGGCTCGGGTCATGGTCTCAGGGGTCCTAGGATCGAGCCCCGCATCGGGCTCTCTGCTCAGCAGGGAGCCTGCTTCCTCCTCTCTCTCTCTGCCTGCCTCTCTGCCTACTTGTGATCTCTTTCTCTCTCTCTCTGTCAAATAAATAAATAAAATATTTGAAAAAAAAAAGAAAAGTAAAAACATGATAGGAAAACACTGGTTGTTAACTTCATCAATAGTTGAATTCATTAAAAGTTTACTAATTATACTAGCAACTTTCATTAGTTCACTCCTCCCCATTAGTGTCTTATACTCATCTAATTCTCAGAAACCTGCATTTATCACCATTTTACAGATAAGAAAACTGAGGTATAAAGAGACTAACTAATTTCCAAGCCATGGGGATAGAACGTAGGTGACCAGGGTATTTAGCCTTGGCAGCCTGGCTGCAAATTCTGTGCAAGTAATGACTGCATGGTAGTGTCCAGAATATTCCACATCATTACCTTTAATATTTGTATTTTTTTTGTAATTTAAAAAATTTTTTATAAACATATAATGTATTTTTATCCCCAGGAGTACATGTCTGTGAATTGCCAGGTTTACACACTTCACAGCACTAACCATAGCACATACCCTCCCCAATGTCCATAACCCCACCACCCTCTCCCTACCTCCCTCCCCCTGGCAACCCTCAGTTTTGTTTTGTGAGATTAAGAGTCTCTTATGGTTTGTCTCCCTCCCAATGTATTTATTATTATTCTAAGAATCAGCTAAAATAGGTGAGAAGAGATTTGTTGCAATAGTAATTCAGATTTCACATGCTTTGTAGTTCAGCACTGGGATTACTTGCTAACGGTTAATAGAAATATTTTCCCTAAAGTTCAGAGGGTCCATAAGAGGTGGTACCCAAATTTTATTGTCTTTCTTGTCTCTACAGCAGGCATTATTTTTAAGGTGTTCAATTATACTACAAAGGAGTCACATGTTCCCCCTGGAGATTTAAATAGCACTTTTGAGGGATAATATAAATTGACTGTGACCAGACCTGTATTTTTGTTCATGTCTTTATGAAAGACAGGATGCATTTAGGTCATTTTAGATCTCATTCAATGAGAGAAGGGGATGGTTTAGCAGATAACTAGATTGTCTGTAAAGTGATTCAAAACTGACCATTACATTTTTCCTTCCTCCCGACATTCCCAGCACTTTTTAACTACTCATGCAATGAGTATTGTGGACCACGCTAGACTACAGCTCTCAGTGGCCAAGCCTTATCTTCCCTGTCGGACTGTAAATTCTGAGTGCAAGGGCGGGCCTCATACATTGCCATGGTACCTTAAGAGCTTAGAATGTGGTAGGGGCCCACCACTTTTTTGTTGACTGGTACATCAGTCATTTATTGCCATAGTCCCACTGAATTAAAAACATCCAAAAATCCAGAGTGCTTTGAACAATGAACATTTCTGGTTGGTCTCAGGTCTCCAAGTCTTGGTACCTCTTCTGATCTCACTGGGCTCACTCAGGCATCGTCTGTCAGCTGCAGGCTGGCTAGGCAACTCTGCAGATCTTGCTGTTTTCCCACATGTTGGGGGTGGCTAGTCTAGGATAGCTGCCCCTGGGAGAGCTGGGCTCTCTTCCATATGGTCTTTCATCCTCCAGGGTGCCCGCTCAGGCAGCTTCTTATGGAAGGAGGTGGCACAGAAGAAAACAAGCAGGAATGTCTACCCTCTGTGATGTCTAAGCTGGGAATTGGCGCATCGTCACGTCTACAGTATTGTATAGGCCAAAGCAAGCCACCAAGCCCGCCCTGATTCAAGGGGTGAGGAAAATGGGCTGGATCTTCTCAGGGGAAGGGCTGCAAACTCACCTTATAAAGCATGAGTATACAAGGGGGCTGGGGGTGTTGAGGGATTGGGGCCACAGATCTGCCACAACTAGGATAAAATAAAGATGAATCAGAGGTGGTGTCATGAAGAGGGGAGGGGGGAAGCGGAGTAGCTGGTTCATGGTCCCTACACTTTCTACAGCTACGTGACCGCAGACTTGCCATGTTAGGTCACGTCACACCCTTAATCACAGTTCTGGATCTTCCTAAGGTTGTTGGGAGAATCCAACAGGATATACACACTGAACTGCTTTGTAAATTATAAATCTCAGTGCACGTGCAAACCGACATCGCTGTCATTGCATTTGAAGTGTGAGAGACTTCTGGTAATTCCAGTTACTGACAGATTCGGAGTAACACCTGCAGAGAAAGTGCAAATCCCCATAAACAACACTTTTCTCACTTTGCTCCAAGACGGGATCTGATGCATTTTGAGAACCGTGTACAAGACCTCATAGGCACCCACTCGAAATGCAGAGACATTTTAAACATGCAGCTGTACCCCTTGCCTTCTGGAAGACCAGACATTTGCTCCTGCTCTGGGTGGCACCCACACAAAAGGAGGGTGGCCCCCAGCAACTCCTCCTTCTGCATTTGTTTCTGCTTGAGGGATTAACAACCTCTTAAAATAAAGTCACAACTTCCCCACTTCCAGATTTTGTGATGTCACTGTGATGGGGGCCTTCCCTCTTCTGCCGCCAGGGATGATTTCATGGTGCTTGTTGAAGTGAGAACTGGTCTTCCATGGTATTGGCAACTGTGTACGTTGGAGTATTTGAATGGACGGATTTCCCCCATCTTGTGGCACTCCTTGTGATTAAAATGGAAATGCGTTTTGCATAAGTGACTTGGAAGGAGTTTTTTCTATACCCCAGTGGTCTGGATGTGTTTAGGAGTCAAATGTGAATGCAAATATTTAACACATTGCGAAAAAAGACATTTAGGGAAAAGAGGACCAAAACTGATTTAATATGCGTGGGGGTCAGCCCACGTTGTTTTTCCACACTTCAAGAACTTGTAGTCAGACCCTGAGGCCCCTGAGAAAAACTGTGGGCATTTAGGGTGCCCAAGAACATGTGGGATCCCAAATGAAAAGACCTAGCTAAGAAGAGAGAAAAGTTAGAATTTGTTGTTTTAGATTTCATTCTCTGAAAGACTTACCACTACATGTATAAATCCTAAACCCCAAATTACCTTAGATGACCAGACACATCACATGCACTCTGATGGGATGTGAAACCAGCAGAGACATTTTCCCCCTTCTTCTTGGCGCTGATGGAACTCACATGTTATATGAAGCTCAAGCTGCATTTATTTAAAAGCAAACCCAAGGCAGGGCTGCGCTAATTCTGTACATACTATTGTTAATTCCTTTGAAATGGTGCTGCTTCATTCATTTGGGCCGCCTTAAGCCAGGTGGAAAAACCAACTGGCTTTTGCCTTCCTAATGTCCAAGCCAATCCCTTTTTCCTGGCCCCGTGTCCTTCTATTGTCTTGGGACAGCGACTAGAGATTCGAAGAGGACCTCGGAGGAACAGGTCCTCCATCTTGACTGAGTTTGAGGGCCATCATGCTGCGGGGCTGGGATGTCAGGGAGCAAGGGAGAGGGACCCTGGGGGTGATCTGAGAGTAGGCCTATCTGGCCAACAGCAGCAGCCATGCAGTGGAGGAAAGACAGCACTGTCCTTTTTTCATTAAGTGTATTTATAAACATACTGAACATGAAACATTTTTCCTTTCTTCACAGTGATGGATGATTATATGTCTATGAAATGTTTTCATTTATTTGGCGCCAGGGTAATCAAAATCAGTTGAAACTGTCCCACTGAAGGGAAAGAAAACAAGTGGGCGTGGGACAGCCTGTGTTCCATCCCTCATGCTTCTCAAGGGTAGTAGCTGGCAGAAGGGCTCGCTTCTCAAGGAACATGCTCTTCAGCTGGTAATTACTCCCAGTCCCGCTCATGGCCGCCGTCCACAGAGGCTGCGGCTCTGCAGCCCTTTGAAAGCACTCTGGAAGCAGTGTGGGAGCGTCAGGCCAGCCTCTGCGTGACTCCGTTTAGGCTGAGAAAGAGCTGGTCCCAGAGAACCTTTGTGAATGAAACGCTCCCCGTGCTTTCATGTCTGCCCTGGCCCGAGTTCTGGGTCAGTCATTGTGATCTCCAATATCCTGTTTGAACTGGTGTTTTCCACTGCATACAGACAAAACCATTTCTGTTCTAAACTCCTAATGACTGTACAAAGACAGGCAAGGGAGATTAGGTAGGGAAGCAGGCTTGACCTGCCTGTTGGGGAAAATCCAGAGAACACAGGCCTGGTTCCTTCCTCTGTGGATGGCTACAGATCTCAGATCTTCGGTTTATAAATTCAGCGTGCGCTTGGAAAGGCCACAGGTTGGCGAACTGATCCAGCCTTACCCCACAGTCTGGTTTTGCTCACTTCTGGTTATCTCTTGGTTTTATGGTTTGTGGTACAGACATGTTCACGGGCATGGGGATTAAAATAATGATTTCCCTGATCTCCAGTCATTACCTTGCAAGGAATTAATTGGAATACTGGAGCATGGAAAGCGCTTTCACTCCTTGAAAAGACGTAAGAATTTTTTTAGTGAATTAAGAGGATTTCTTTATAGTTGTTTTCTTATTAAGGCAAGCGGAGTCCTGACTGGTGTTTTCAAAGCAGGCTCAGAAACTTCCTGACTCTGAGTTAACAAGGTGCAGAAGGGCTTGGAGAAAGGCCTTTCAGAATGTACCTATATGTGGTTTTAAAAAAATTATAATTGTACTTCTAGTATAGAAACCACCATTCTATCTATAAACACACTGTGTTTTCTGTGAGGTCGTGAACTATAGAAAATGAGTGTTCTATCCTAGGGCTCCCAAAACTCTGACACTGGGGTTCCTGAACCCCGTATTAAGGAGAATAACTGATTGATATACTTCACCTACAAGGGAGCCAAGATTTTACCTTTGCACTGTGTCAGGGCATGAAAGGAGCACTGTAACTATGAAATCCGACTAAAAATCATAACATTGATACTTTCTCTGTCTGCAGTAGGTAACCAATAGAACTTCCTGTTATTTCTCAAATTCCCATTTTTAACTGTGCACTTCAGAAATACCTAATTTCTAAAAGTAAGTAAGTTGAAAATCTCAAATAACAGGCTGCATTATTTAAAATATTTACAATTGCGGGAGGTCTGAGTGGTTCAGTCCTTTAAACATCTGTCTTCAGCTCAGGTCATGATCTCAGGGTCCTGGGATCGAGCCCCGAGTATGGCTCCCTGCTCAGTGGTGAATCTGCTTCTCCCTCTGCCCCTCCCTCTGCTTATGTGCAGTCTCAATCTCTCTCCAAATAAATGAATAAAATCTTTAAAAAAAAAAAGATAAAATATTTGCAGTTGCCTCTGGAATGCTCGGGTAGTTTGAACAAGACAAATATAGGTGCGACAGATTTTCCATGTTTCATATTAACTTTCCATAATTAAAAATTAACCAGTATGATTAAAAATATGTTGGTAGTACTTATAAAAGAAAGTATGAGAAGGACACTCTTAGGCTCAAAAAACGATGGCCTGAGTAATGCTTGAGGTGGTGACCCGGGTTTCAAACATTTAGCTCTTCAATTAGTTGGGGTGAAATCTGTTACTTCACTAAGAGAGGAACTGATTAATTCAGAAACTAGTAGCAACCAACTTCCTCCCAATGAGATAAGATGACATCACCCCAAAGGTCCAAGGCAGTGTGCTAAATACAGTTTCAAAATAGCCAGTCATGTTGGCCGGAATGAAGTGGCCCAGCCAAACACTATCACCCATCCTTCACCATCCAGCCCTGTAACCTCAGCGTTCAGAGTCAGGGTGAGCAAAGCCAGGGGCAGCCAGCCAAGTCTTATACAAATCCCTAAGATGCCTTTATCTCCGGATAAATAGATCATGTTAAGGATTTCTGTGGCAGAAATGGATCCCGTAGACAGCACAACTTTGGCGTCTTTTTAGCTAATATTTTTCTTTGTAGACAGAGCCAACTGATTTATTTTAGAATGAACATTTTCTATTTTTATAAGCATCTCTTCCATTTTACTTAGAATCTTATCTAAAGTGTGAACAAATTCTCAAATGTTTAATATGAACTGAGAAGAGAAAGCCCCTTAATCAGAGTTCAATTAACTGGTTTTGCTTGCCAGCAGATTATATATTTCACGAACACAACCAGCTGTCGTCCCCACTTGCTTAGTTCCAAGAGAGTTCCGATTCTTCTATTTCTTCCTGTAGCTTTTTCCAGACTCAGCCAAGGATACATACTTCCTCTCATCCACTATCTATCACTCTTACTGTAGAATATCCAGTTTCTTTAAATTTGTCCAAGACCTTTCACACTCATACAAGCATACAGTCATCTATGTTTGTGGCAGGCTATGTAATTTATGAGGCCCAGTACAAAATGAAAATGGGTCTATTGTTTAAAAAGTATTAAAAATTTCAAGATGGGGGCACCTGGGTGGCTCAGTGGGTTAAGCCTCTGCCTTCCGCTCAGGTCATGATCCCAGGATCCTGGGATCGAGCCCCGCATCGGGCTCTCTGCTCAGCGGGGAGCCTGCTTCCTCCTCTCTCTCTGCCTGCCTCTCTGCCTACTTATGATCTCTCTGTCAAATAAATAAATAAATAAATAAAATATTAAAAAAAAATTTCAAGATGGAGGGTGTCTGGGTGGCTCAATCAGTTAAGCATCCAACTTTTGATTTTGGCTCAGGTCATAATCTCGATGTTGTGAGACCAAGCCCCATGTTGGGTTCTGTGCTGGGCATGGTGCCTGCTTAAGATTCTCTGTCTCTCTCTCCCTCTCCAAAAAAAAAAAAAAAGGATTTCAAGATGGTGACATCTGAGAACAGGAATCTGTAGGACCGTGTGGGTCTCATGGCCATGAACCAGCCCTGACCATATCGGTAACCACACTCACACAGGAACATCCCACGTACACAGCAAAGAATGTGCACGGAACAACTAAACCTCTACTTTATGCTAAAACTTCCCTTTCAGCTCAACACCAATTTTCCATAACTCAGTTCCAACATGTTAGCAAAGAAAACAATGCTTTCTGAAGGTAAGATGTCTATAGCTTACAAAGCACTTTTGTATGGATTTTTTCCTTTGATCACAAAAAGTTTTTATCTCCAATCAGCCAATAAGCAAACAGGAAAAGTCACCCAAGGCCACGCCACATATTTTTTCTGATTTAAGTGTGCTGTATAGACAATTCAAGAAAATAGGGGAACAGAAAATATTTATTACTCCCCAAATACCACCAATTAGATAACCATGAAACCACCATGAAAGTTTTGATATTCATTCTTCCAAGTCTAGTTTTTTATGAATCTATATACAAGAGTTTGTATGGGTTCTTGTATTTTTCCTTAGCTACTTTGGGATGATATCATACATACTACTTCTTAATCTTTTGTACTCAGTAATATGACACAGGTTTTTTCTACACCATCAAACTCTCTTAGGAGTTAATCTTCATAGCTGTATCGTATTCCATCATGGTTGGTAAAGAATCCATTCAGGAATAAGTGAGACATAGTAAACAGAGAAAAGATGGCCCAATCAATAGTCATTCCTTCTCCTACTGTAAGTCTTTTACTTCTCACAACTGCCTTATAAACCAGCTGTTATTATGTCCACTTTCATAGATAAAGAAACTAAGAGGCTAAGAGTTTAAGTCATTAGCTACAGGCTACATACCTATTAAGCACAGCTGGAATTTGAACCCAGGTGTGCAGGAAGGCATATAATGCAGAACTTGTCATTGCATAATGACAGCTGTACATATTTTGTGTTTTATTCTGTAGAAACATCCTTAGGTTAAAACATCATGTAGAGCCTTGGAGATTTTCGAGGTGTGACAGTTTCTTTAGGAAACAACATCTAGGAGAATCAGTGGGACCAAGAGAAGTATCTGGTGTCACAGACAAGTAGAGATGACAAGTAGTGATCAGGAGCAACCTCTGGGCCAAAGAAATATTGCTCCAGAAATTATTTCCTGGTTCATGGGAATTCTTTTGGTCGCAGAGAGTCAAATTTAAACTAAGCAGAGATGCATCTTAAAAAGAGCAAATGCAGGAGTAGGAAGTGGGTTGATTTCTGTCTTTAAGGCAGTAGCAATTGGGGTGAATTCCTAAGCCATGTGTCTATTGGACTGAGTGATTATCCTTGAAGTGAGGATTTAGGACAATTTCAGAAAAAAAAAAAATGATGTTCTTTAAAGTTCTCAGGAGAGATGGCTTGAGCATGATTTCCCTGGTGTAATACTGCTTACCCTTTTCACTCACTCCCTCTGGCTTAGTCAGCTAGTTTCTCACTGACGTTCTCAGTTCCAGGAGCTGAGTCCCAGAGGGGAATGGAAAAGATTCCTGGCATATACATTATTAGATCAGAAGAATTTCAGGATGAGTAATAATAGCCTACTACCCTGTGTCTTGACCACAAAAGGATCCCCCAAAAGGGAAGGCAATCAGCAGCTGTGTCACTCTTCTGTGGCTGCTCTAACACATTGCCATGGAGTAGGTGCTTAGAATGACAAATTTATTCTCATTGTCCTGGAGGACAGAGGTCCAAAATCAAGGTGTCAGCACCTTTGTAGGGGAGAATCTTTTCTTGCGTCTTCCGGCTTTTTGGGGCCCCAAATGTCCTTCAGCTTGGAGCTGCTTCTCTCCAGTCTCTGACTCTGTCTTCACGTGGCTTCTTGGTCTTCGTCTGTTCCTCTTCTGTCTCTTGTAAGGACACGTCACTGGATTTAAGATTTAAGTATTTAAGTATTCAGGATGATCTCATCTGGAGATCCCTTGCAAAGATCCTTGTTCCATACAAGGTCACATTCACAGGGTCTGGGGGTTAGCTCATAGACGTATCTTTTTAGCAGCCATATGCAACCATCTAAAATGAGATAAGCTTAGGTGTCCATGTGTCCCTTAGAAAGAGCCACTGAGTCCTCCTGAGCTTAGAATTTGAGTGGGGCCTTCTTTCCTGGATAAAGTGCCTAGGAGGACAGAAGAGCTCAAAGCCAGCAAGCTGAGACAGGCAGGGGAGGGAAAGCCATGCCTTCAGGGAAAGGCTTGTGTAGCAAACACGTATAGGGCCAGGTGGAACTACAGCTACCTCAGCAGATTGAGGCCTGGAAATGGAAGCTTACCAAAGACCCAGGCCCCAGTTTCCCAGCCTGTGTCTTGTCCTGGCACGGAGGCACAGCCCTGAACTTTGACTCTGGGCAAGAGGGCGCTGCTGGAGAAGGTGAGCTTTCTATCCCACTCAATGAGGAGAGGGTCAAAATAGAAGTCAAAGATGGACTTTTTTTTTTTTTTTACTATGTTAGAGAGGGTTCTACAGAAAAACAGAACCATTAGTGAGGAGAGAGAGAGAGGGAGAGAGAGAGAGAGATTGATTTTAAGGAATTGGCTCATGGACTATGGGCCCAACATGTCAGAAATCTGTAGGGCAGGCCAGCAGGCTGGAGAGTAGGTGAGAGCTGAGGACACTGTCTCGAGTCCTAATTCCACAAGCCAGCAGGCTGGAAATGCAGACAGGGTGTCTATGCTACAGTAGTGAGAGAATCCATTCTCTTTGGAAAACTTCAATCTTTGCTCCTAATGCCTTCAACTGATTGGATGGAGCTCACCCACATTATGGAGAAGAATCTGTTTTACTCAAAGTCTACTGTTTTAAATGCTAATCACATCCAAAAAAAATGCCTTCACACCAACATCTAGCCTGGTGTTTGACTGAACAACTGTACACCATAGCCCAACTACGTCGACACATAAAATGAACCAGCACATTTATGCACTGGAGTGTGGACTTGGAATCTAGAAGTTTTTTTTCAAATATTTCTGAGCACCTGGCAAGGGCATGACACTGCATCATTTGCTGGAGATAGGAGAGTGGATGGGGTAGCTGTGGCCCTGCTGTCGCAGAGTTTATAGTCCACCCATCAATCTAGACCAAGCCAAGGTGGCAGTTACAATATCCGGAGGTGTGAATAGGCAGTTGAGAGAACACCCATGGGGCCTCACCTGAAGTCCTAGAAGTCAGAAAATTTCCTCTAGACTTGGAAGAAAATAGGTGTGAACCAAAGGAAGTGAGGAAGGTAGAAGGACAAACATCTCAGGCAGAGAGAAAGCTTAGAGTGAAAGAAAACCATGGGAAGTTGGAGAAACTGAAATAAAGTCATTATGGCTGGAAAACGGAACATGAGGTTCATGATCATGGAGAGGAGGCCAGAGGGGTGAGCTTTGGGGGTGGACTGACCAATGTTTCACCTCCAGTGAGATGCTATGGATGTCACACCGTACATTAAGAGCACTGGGGAGCCACTGAAGACTGTTCAGCTGGGGAGTAATATGGTCAGACTTACATTCTAAGAAAAGAGCTCTGGTTGTTTTGTCTCAGTGAGCTGGAGGTAGGGATCAGGGCCAGGGCCAACAGTTACAGGATTGTACAACAACATTACAGGATCCCCATGAGATGTGAGAAAGGCCAGAGTTAGGGTAGTGGCCACAGGTAAACACACAAAGTATTTACAAGATTACAAGTCAACCAAGATGGTATTTCTTCCATTGACAGATGGCTGTTGGGGCTCAGGCAGATAATCAAACAGAAACATTTAAAAAAATATGTATTTATTTGAGGCACCTGGGTGGCTCAGTGGGTTAAAGCCTCTGCCTTCAGCTCAGGTCATGATCCTGGGGTCCTGGGATCAAACCCCACATTGGGCTCTCTGCTCAGCAGGGAGCCTGCTTCCTCATCTCTCTGCCTGCCTCTCTGCCTACTTGTGATCTCTGTATGTCAAATAAATAAAATGTTTAAGAAATGTGTATTTATTTATTTGAGAGAGAGAGAGAGAAAGCAAGCATGAGAGGGAGGAGCAGAAAAAGAAGGAGAGCGAAACAGAAGCAGACTCTCCTCTGAGCATGGAGCCCTACACCGGGCTCAACGTGGGGCTCTGTCTCACGACCTGAGATATGCCCTGAGCTGAAACCAAGAGACACTTTACCAACTGTGCCAGCCATGCAACCCATGCAGATACACTTTTGAATTTGTGATCTCATGTGGGGATGGAATTTGACAGGCTTACCACAGTTTAGCATCTCTGATTATCTTTCTACCAGCCTTTCCTCTCTCTCCTCATTCTTAATTGCTATGATTAGAATTAGTCCTCTTCCTTTCTCAAATGGTTCATTCACATCTAGTTCAGAGTAAAGTGGCTATTTGTGTGTGTGGTTTTTTTTTAAGCTTGTTTTATCAATTGACTTTTTACCAAAAAGGAAGAGAGTTAGATAATCATGTCAACGTGAAGTGTTCTGTATCCTTCAATCCTTGCAGGGTTGCTCACATCCTTGGGAGAACCCTTTCCCCATTCCCATTCCCCCTCCCTTTCTGGATGCTGGAATCTTTCCAGCTTTACCTTGCTTCCTTAGCCCTTGCCTTTCATTGAGAAGATGAAAATTGGAGTGAATTGTAATTGAATGTTATTCAACCTTTCCATATTAAAGTGAACATGAGATCAAATTGTCGGTTTTTCCAAACTTTATGTCATTTTGTATTAGATTACGTTCCTCATGCCAGGACATAGAGCTCATATGAACCCAGAGTGGAAGGAATCTTCCAATTTTGCCAAGTCTATAATGTGAAGAAAAAAAAATCTAAGTGAGGTGCATTTGAACATGAATGAAACCCCAGCTCTGCCTTGGCAGCAGGATGAAATGAACTCAGCCCGCACTTGGCATTTGGGTTGCTAATGTCCCGAACTACACCTCCCAAGCGGTCCGCATTCTACCAAACCAAAAACACGTTTCACCAGATGCTTCCCCCGCTCATTTCCAATATGTGTGCTTTGTGTGGAATGAAATCCATATGTTTCTTATCCATTTACACTTAAATCATCAAGATGTTACTCAATGATGCCTCTGTGATTTACAGATCTCTTCAGTCGTTTTTTTTAATTTGAAAAAGAAAAATCATATTTTGCAAAGTGTAGACTTGAAACCACAAATTTGTACAATGAAGAAAAATGTGTGTCTGCTGTTTTCTTTCTTTTCTCTTCCAAGCTTCAAAGGAGGCATTGCCAACTTGCAAACACATGACTTCCAGAAGCATCTATGCCAACAGCTTGTGCCTGAGTCTTTGTGTCTCTCTCATTACTACCGTGGACTCTTGTCATGGGAAAGTGTGTCTTTGGGGAGGGTGGGGGGCAGAATGAAGAGAGAATAATTTAGAGAGAAATTGGTAACAAGAGAAAAAAGGAAGGAAGATACAAAGGGAGGGTAGAAGTAAAAAAAATTTAAAACTTGGAGCATGTGGGAAATGGATAGAGTCAGAGGTGAAGGAAGAGAAAACAGGCTTAAGGAACAGCTTAAGGCAGCCAACTACATAGTCATCCACTTGTGAAAAAGATATTTGTATAGTGCTTTCTATGTACCAGACTCTGGTGAAATAAAGATGGATGCAAATTCTTCCGTGCCTTCCCCATCAAGAGGGCACATTTCTTCTCCGCTTGAATCAGAGGAGGCGTGGAGCTACTTTGCCCAATGCAGTTCAGTGGAAATGATGCTATGCCAGCTCTGGACTTAGCCTTTAAGAGGACTATGACCTACTGCCTTGGTCTCTAGAACCTAGCTGCCATGCTGAGGCCACTGAGGACCAAGTGAGCAGCCCCAAATGACTGCCTGGATCAGCTGCCAGACTTGTGAGTAGCCGTCTTGGATATCCAGCCCATTCAAGCCTTCAGACATGAAGATTACATTAACATTTCATCACCCCCTTTCTCTGAGAACCAAAAAGTTGCTTTTCTGAAAAAGTCTTGTCAACATTAGTGGCCATAAGTATTTGCTTATACCATGGTGCTTTTAAGAGAAGTCTTTAAAAATTCCGTGCCATCGTTGGCATGTATAAATGATATACATTCTTCTGGGATGTGACTCTTTTCCTTTTAATGACCCTATGTCCCAGTAGGAATCATTTGCACCAAGGTGACCCTATTCAAAAGAACTTTGGCAGTATCTTTGTGTGTGGTCTTTGTATTTAATATCCAGCTACTAATTGTTATCTATATATCTATCTATCTATCCATCTATATCACCTATCCATGCATCACAAATCTTAAATTTCACATATATCTCACATATATATCATACACACATACAGTATTAACACCGCCTATTTTAATTTCATAGTTCCCTGAATGGATTAACGGATTCAATTATTTTGGCTTTTTATCTATTTTTCTGGAAGCTAGATTTGCTTTGTTATCTAGATTCATTTTCTTAGACTTTGATGTGAAACTGGAAGGAATGCATGAGTGATTTCTGAAATATTGACAGCCCCCACCTGCATTGCTTCTTACACTTTGCTTTCTTCCCATTAGTTTTTGAGGGATAATAATGATAGCTGCTATTTTTTAGTATTGGTATGTACCAGCAACTATGCGAATAAGATAACATATGTTATCTCATTTAATTGTCATCACGATCCTTAGAGGTTCGTACTATTTTTCTCACTTTACTGTTCGAAGCAGAGACTGAAAGAAACTCAGATAATTGCTCAGGAACACAGAGATAATGATAGAACCAGACTTGAATCCATATTTATCTTATTCAAAATCCATGAGATCATAATATCTTTCTTTCATATATTCTAATAACAATTCACACAAAGGGATCTATTTGGTCATTCACGTAGTGGTTTCAAAGGTTCTTCAGACACCTTCTGTGCTGAATAGTTTAGTTAAAACATACTAGGTAAAAGGCTAGTAGAAATAAATAGGACATTCTTTGGGCGCCTGGGTGGCTCAGTCAGTTAAGCATCTGCCTTCATCTCAGGTCCTGATCTCAGGGTCCTGAAATTGAGCTCCACATCAGGTTCCCTGCTCAGCGGGGAGTCTGCTTCTCCCTCTCCCTCTGCCAGCTGCTCCCCCAGCTTGTGCTCTTTCTCTGTCAAATAAATAAATAAATAAAATCTTTAAAAAAATAGGACATTCTTCATATGTATCAAGAGTTTTCTGGGCAAGGATTTGAGTCTTGTTTGGTTTTATCAGTGAAATGGGATTGTAGTTATTTCTTATCTTCCTTAATGTATCAATCAGCACAGTTAGTAACAAATAATCCCACAATCTCAGTGGTTTAAAACAAAGTTGATTTCTTCCATGCTGTTCAGCCTCTGAGGCTTGGGTGGGGACTCTGTTTCATGTTGTCATTATTTTCACTCTGGGAGACAGCACTATCTGGAACATTAAATGGTCACAGTGGCAGAAAACAAAAAGATCTCCAGAGGGTCTCAGTGGGACAAGAAAATGCTCCAGTCTTAAAGAGGCATATTTTACTTATACTCACAACGCTTTCTCTAGAGCTAATCATTTCCTACCACTGGGGAGCCAGGAAAGGCAATCTTGCAGAAGGGGAATGTAGCTAGGAGGGGGAGAAATTAGAATATTTGGAAACCAGCATTAGTGACTACCACATTTACGGTAATTTAAGAATTCATAGTTCAATATGTGGAAGGACGGTAAAAACAGAACACATTTTATGCCTGACACGTGTCAGTGTTTATCAGTGTCATGGGACTCAATTGAGAAATTTGGTAATTTCCAGACTTTTCTTCAAATCCCTTTCTCCAGACTCTCCTAAAGGGAAAAACAATTAATGGGAAGGTGACTGTGAGTCCTATATTCTTTGTTCTTTGTTCTTTTGGTGTTTTTTTGTTTTTTTTTTTAATCTTTAGGATAGGTTTCCTGCTAAGGACTAGTTTGAGATAGACCAATCCTGCTGCCAAGAGCAAAGAAAAGCTGGATAGAGCATGGCCATGCACATGTACTTGACTGCACACATGTACACATATACACTCAAAGAGTTACAAAATGGACTCAATTTTGGAGTCTAAGATCTCTGAGAGAAAGATCACTCATTGAGGGGAACCTGACATTCTATGCTGATTTCCCCCTAAGGTGCCTTCCTAGTCATATCCTGGGCAAAGAGGCTGAGAAAATGAGGCAAGCATAACTCAAGGGCAAAAAGGAAGAGAGTCTGAGCAAAGCTTTTGCTAGTCTCATGGGTCTGGGGGATAAAAATGGATATTCAGTCCCACTAAGGCAATCAGAATGTGAGAGGCCAGAATTTTGGAGAAAATCAAGCTCAGAGAAGTGAGGCATATACCCTGAGCTGTTTTTCTCCCATTGGTTTTCATTGATTTTTAAATTGTTCAGGTTGAGAAATAGATAATCCAAATAGCAATCAGTTGCTAAGAGAAAACAAACGCCACGCAGAACTATTAGATATCTCATGATACTGGAATAGAAAGAAATTGTAATACAGGGATTTCCAAAGGAATGAAGCCTAGTTAGCAACCCAGTTGGGACCCCCTAAAGTGCTATATTTAAGGAGTAAGAGCAGGCCAGAAATTAAAGAAAGCCTTGCAAAGACGAAAATCCAATTTCAAACCAGCTCAATCCCTCGTTGGATTAAGGGATCTGCTTCCATGTTACCCATATCCAGGGGGCCAAAGAGAATTCTTTTGAAGTTAGATAAGATCATCCAGAAATTTTATATATTCTTTTTCATAAACAGTGTTTCAGGTTCAGTAAAAATTACCAGGCATATCAAAAATAGGACCGAGAGAGAGAGAGAAACAAACAGAATCCCCACATAATATTGAGACTTCCAGATGCATATTTAGGGAAAATTGTGAAGAATATGTTAAACAAAACAGATGACAAGACAAAGAATGTTACCACAGAATTGGAATGTATAACTTCAATGGAAATGGAATTGAATAGAAAATCAGAACATTTAAAAAATGTGTATATCTTAAATTAATTATGCGATAGATATGATTATGAGCAGATTACACAGCTGAAGGGCAGATTAGTTATTTGGAATATTTGTCAGTAGAAAATAACCAAATGAAAGCAGAGAGAAATGATTATAATTTATTATTTGTGTGTGTGTGTGTGTGTGTGTGTGTGTGAAATTGAAAAGGAGATAAATAAATGAAAATAAATACAAATAATAATTTTGATGGATTAGAAGACTTGATACTATAAAAATGACAATTTCTTTAAATTGAACTTTCAAGTCAATACTACCAAATAAAAATCACAAATAGTTTGTATTTATGTGTGTGGAAATTGACAAGCTGTCATTAAGATGTATGTAAAAATGCAAAATGCCAAGAAGAGCCAAGTTTATGTTCAAGAAGAATAAAATTGGGAAGACTTATAGATCAGATTTCAAAATTTATGGTAAAGCTATAATTTTTGAAATTATATGGTATCAGTGCCAAGGCATATAGTTTACATTAGTACAACTTCTTTTGGAAAAATAGATGAATGGCAAAAAGAGAAAGAGAGAAAGAAGAGAAGAAAAAAGATAAAATGGAAGCAAAACATCCAGTGGAAGAAGGATGGCCTTTTAAATACCCATAAGGATATGCCCATTGGAAAAAGTAAATTTCAACCCCTACCTCACTCTATACACACAAATTAACTGTAGTTGAGTTGTAGTTCTAAATGTGAGAGATGAAAGTAAACAGCTTTTGGAGGATAGCATAAGCTAATATCTTTGTGATCTAGCAAAGATTTCTTAATTAGGACATAGAAATATCACCCATTAAGAAAACCATTGACAAATTGGAATGGCATTAAAGTTGAGAACTTCTGTTCCTCCTATGACACTGAAAGTGCATGCCGCGCAGTGGGAGAACATACCTGTAATACATACATTTGAAGAGGGACCTTTGAGAAATCATGTTTTTTTTTAAATTCAGATAACCAAATAGAGAAACAGGAAGAACTGAACAAATGCTTCAAAACAGAAGCTCTCAGGGCTACTGGGTAGTGCAGGCAGTTAGGCATCCAGTTCTTGGTTTCAGCTCAGGTCATGATTTCAGAATCGTGAGACTGAGCCCCATGTAGGGCTCTGCACTCAGCACAGCCTGTTTAAGACTCTCTCTGTCCCTCCCCACCCCTCGCACACATGCTCTCTCTCTCTCTCTCTCTCGCTCTCTCTCTTTCTTTCTCAAATAAATAAATTTTAAAAAAAGAGAGAGAAGCTCCAACTTGGTGCATATGCCAAGATGCTGAGTTTCAGTGGAGTAGGACAAAAACACGAATTAAAGTCACAGAGAGGACATCACTCACCCACTGAAACGAAGCAAACAAACAAAACTGACAATACCAAGTGTTTTTGAGGATGAGGGGTCATCACAATTCTCACTTTCCCACACAGTTCGTGGGGGTGTAAATGAGTACTATCACTTTGGAAAAACATTTGGGGGTTATTAGTAGAGTTAGAGGTACGTGTACCCTTTGGCTAGAAATTGCACTCCTTCTTTGAACATAACTGGATTGGGTAGTAGAAGAATATTCAGAGGAGCATATACTCAAATGCCAACCCACAGGAGAATGAATACATTGTGTATTCATACAATAGGATTCTATGTAGCAATGAAAATACATACATGAATTACTGGTATGTAAACACACACACACACACACAAATGAGTCTCACAAATCAAATATTGAAAGATGCAGATACCACAAAAAGCACAATTTCCATGATTCCACTTATTTCAAGCTCAAAATAAGGCAAACTGAACTCATACTGACAATAGGCGGGTAGCTGCTACATTAGGGGAGTAGAAGGAGTTGGCTAGGGGCGATGCAAGGGGAGTTTTGGGGTGCTGAAAAATGTTCCATTTCCTGATTTGTATGGCAGTTACATGGCTTTGTTTATTTTGTGAAAATGTATGAAGCTTTACTATTGTAATCTGAATGTGGGTTATACTTCAATAAAAATGTTCAGTTAAAAACCCTAAAAACCCTATAGGACAAATACATCCAGTTACTGAAAAGCATTATTCTTGTCAGAAAATCTACAATGCTGGATATTGAATGTGGATTCAATTTTAATATTATTGTCATCAAAACCTTTGCAAAGTAGAGGAGTACTGGATGTTTATTTAAATGCCTTCTGTGATACAACCAGTAACACATCAGAAGTGGTAAAGTAAGCTGTAAAATAAGAAAAGAAAAAGCAAAGAAAAAACCCTTCTTATCCTTTTACATTTTTGTTTTGACTTGGCTCTTTCTGGGTATAAATATGGAAACTAAAAAAGATGAATTTGAGGGCTTTAAAGGAATATGTTCATTTCAACAATGGAATCAACTTACTGATTGTACATTTCTGATACATTTCTGTGCTTTGTTATATAATGATCATCATAATAATTCTTTATAATTCTATAACATATTAGTGTTCAAAGCACACGCTCTCAGCTTTAATTCTGCCCCACTTTATTTTAAAACACTGAGGCAATTCAATGTTGAATCATCTGCACCATAATTCTGTAAAGTGGGCTGGAAAAAATGACTCTACTTCCTTTTAGAGATGAGAAAACCACGATGGAGGAGAAGTTAACCTACTTGTCCAGGATCACACACACATCTTGCAAAGTACAGACAAAGAAGGCCCAGATGCAAATGTTGTAACATTAAGAGATACTGGTGTTTTTCCACTAAGTTAATCTTTTCTTTCTCTCTGCCATGATTTGGGTTAAGAAGGTTTAGGATCATCATTTTCAGGTCAGACTTGGCAGAGATGGACCAGTGACGAAAAGGGAAGTTGTATCACAGAACACAGTTGAACTGAGGTAGCTGAAAAGCTGGATCAAGGCAAACTTGGGCCCCAACTTCCATGACCAAACCATAAGCCAAGACATACAAAAAAGGCAGTCACTGTACATAGTTTTCATTGATTAACAAAAAACAGAATAGAAAAACATGTAGAATAAGCTACTGAGAATGCAGTCCCAAATGATGCATTTGTTTCTTAAAAGGTTCTACTGTTGGATGAAACCAAAACTTACAATCTTCTAGTTATTCTAGTTCTGCTTTTCTGGGAAATAACTGGCAGAGCTGCCCTGTGGAAATTTTGTTTCCTGGGGAACAGGAGCAGGACAGGGATCATGTGAAGAAAACTTCAACTCTGCATTGAAATCCAGGAGAGCCAGAAAAGACCGTTAGACCTTCAACTGTGTAGCCCTGTGGCTATTCTCAAAGGGCCTTGACTCACTGTCCTTGCAGAGATGTGAACGCCTAATTCCCCATCCCTCCATCTCTGTCTACCCTTAGATGCAATAGGAAATGATAGTACTGTAAATCACATATCTTCTCTGCATTCACTGACTTGGTGACCACAGATAAACTTATTGAGATAGGTTGGGTTCATATTTTAGGTACTTTGGGTTAATTCCCCATGAGTGCAAAAAAATAATTTGACCTGTTGGACCTATCTTATCCTCCCTTCCTAGACAGTGACTCCTTCCTATCTCCAACCTCTGGTTTTCACCATCACCCATTTGCTCTGGAAACCAGACTGACTTTTCTGCTCTCTCTGATACTTTCCGTTTCCTGACCAGTTTTCATCTCAGGGACTGGAATCCTTCCCTGAAGCCTAGCAGGGTCTTTATTTCCTCCATATTCTTATAAGTTCCTGTCCCCTCTCTACCTCTTTGATGAACCTTGAGATTAAAGTTTGCATACACAACCATTGTTAGGTTCCTGCTCTGAGACCTTACATTGGAATCCCCTTTGCCAGAGCCACTGCCTATATCAGTTACGATGGCAAGGAATAGGAAGAAATTAATGGTGGCTCATTCAATATAGTCATTTTATTATCTTGCACCATGTTTGAAGGTAGATGGTTTCACCCTTGGTGTAGCAGATGGTTTATGTCCTTAAGGACACAGACTCTTTCTATTCTTTCTTCTCTGGGATTTTGACCAGTTACATTTTTGTCTTCAGACTTGGCACCTCATGGTCACAAGATGGCTGACGTAGCTCCAGATGAGACAGTCTCATTCGAGCTACACAAGCAGGAAGGGAGGGACTGACACAAAGGCATCCTCCTTGAGAAGCTAGGTTTTGTTTGTTTGTTTTGTTTTGTTTTTATTCAGCATGTGAAGGTCTTCCAGTATACTTCCTTTTGTGTCTCATGGTGGGAAATTAAGACATATTCCAATCTGTAACTGATTACTGATGAAGAGAATTGGGATTACCATGGCTGGTTCAGGCCAATCAAGAGTCATCCTAAATCCAGGATGAGGTGCACTTCCTGGGGATGAAGACACCTCTACTGAACATTTTGAAACAAAATTGGGAGGGCACAAATATTGGATAAATATGGAACCATGAAGAACGAGTCTGAGGTGGGGCTTTGTACCACCCAGGCACTCTAGAACCTAGAGAGTGAGTTGAGCTCTTAGTTTGTCATTTGACCTTATTATGCCCTGTCATCAGGACAGAATAGACATGGAATGCATGCATGCATCATGCATGAAAGAATGCACACATAGAGGAATAAATGAATGGAATAAGGGTGTACATGCTTTTCTCCCTTATTTAAACAGACTTACCAGAACTTTCCTCTTTATCCTGGTATTTGCCTTTAGGAAGAGGTGACTTTGAGTTCTGCTGTTGTCATGCATTTTACCATTCTGCCTCTTTAATTTTTTTAAAGATTTTATTTATTTATTTGACAGAGAGAGCTCACAAGTAGACAGAGAGGCAAGCGGGGGGTGGGGGTAGGAGGGAAGCAGGGTCTCTGCTGAGCAGAGAGCCTGATGTGGGGCTTGATCCCAGGACCCTGGGATCATGACCTGAGCCGAAAGCAGAGGCTTTAACCCACTGAGCCACCCAGGCGCCCTTGCATACACGTTTTTTTAATCAGAGTATGGGACTTGCAAATATATTCTTTCAATTTGCGGTGGCATGTCTTTCTGCTTTTATCTTAGTAACTTTTTAAGCACCAAAGTTTTAGTTTTGGTTGGAGGGGAGGGTTGTGGCTGGGGAATGCAGGGTATTTCTCCCTCTTTCCACTTTTTTGGCAATTCTAGCAGGGCCCACATCTCCTGCTGTGGTTCCAACCTCTATCTCTGAGAATTCCACTGTTTTTCTTTTCCCTCCAACCTTGGGGTAGGAGTGGCTTCTTTTTGTCATCACTGGGTAGTCTGGTCATCAACTTGAATGTTTACCACTTCCAACCTTTTTGCAATTAACTCCCCATTTCAAAGTACCTGAATGTGGGCTCTGTTTTTCTCCCTGTATCCTCACTGAAACAACATTGCTGTTCCACACATCATCTTAAAACACTCTTATATTGCCTTTTTATTGCCCTTTTCATATTGTCTAAATTCCTCCTTTAGATGTCAAAGGCTTGCAATAATTTGGCTCTTGATAGACCATCATATCACTGTTTTGCACCTTTTCCTGCCACAAATACCCCTACCTTTAGTGCAATGCATGTCCCACTGTTCTTTGACTATATACTCACTCTTCTTTTCTAGACTGCGAGCCGGGGCCATATGTTACTCATGGTTTTTACCCCCAGGCAGAACAGAAGACGACTGCTCATTAGAGGGAAGAGTGGGTGATGACAGTGTGAGAAATGTCAAGGTATCTCCAAGTGGAGAAGGCCATTTTTAGACTAGGCTTTAAGTCAGTCAGCAGCTCTTCCAAGACAAGGAGTTTAGAAAGGTCCTCCCTCACCAGCGCACGGAGGATCCTGATGTTAGCAGGAACATCACCCAGAGCTGCAGTGCTCAGAGCAGTTTGGTGTGCAGTGTGAATGGAATGTGAAACTTCTTTGCTATTCGTGCTTTATCTTCCCTCCTCCCTCATTTCCCCCACTTACTCCTACACTGTTCACAGACACAGACACACACACACCCCTCACTGTCTCTCTTTTCTGCCTAGAAAATGGTATTTACTCCTAAAAATTCAGGTCTTTGTTTTTTGTTTTTGTTTTTTGTTTTTCTTTCTGAGAAGCTTTCTGTAGACGGATCAAGCAGAATTAATGGTCCCTTCTTCTGGGCTCCTCTAAGAATGTGTGTACATTCCTTATAAGCACTTAACGACATGTTGACTGTAATTAGCTGTTTGTGTGTCTGTCTCCCTCACCAGACAGAGGGTCAGTTTTGTTAGGGGTGGGGCCACATCACATGCCTTTTCTTTTGCAGAGCTGACCCTCAGGCACAGAGGACTCTCAGCACACACTTGTTGAGTCAATGAATGCAATCCCTTTCAGTATGATATACTTTTCGGAGAGAGGTTGTGATGAAAAAAAGGAAGAAATGCTGAGAACCTGACCTTGGTTCTTTGATGATTATTATCTAATTTCTGTAGAAGTGCGAGGTGAACTAGGTCATAGTAGCCCATTTCAGCCCATCTTTTGGACCAGGAAAATAATTCGTCCGCCATTTCCAGGACTTCTGTTGTTTCCATTAGTCATCTGAACTTCTCTACCCTGAAATAATGTACAAAAACACTGCCTTCCAAATTTTATTTTGAGAATTTTTTATAGAGCTTTATATAGTCATCTAAAACACTTTAATATAGAAATTTGATATTCTAGAAAACTGTTCCCATTAGGTATAGTAAAGATAATTCTGAATAATGTTATCAGACCTTTCTTTCTTACTTAACTTATACTTACTTAACTTACTTAACTTGTAGTTTCACTTAACTGCTTTCTCGGTTCCCTGTCACCCATTGCAATGGCCACCATCCATTCTTTAGGTTGAGCTAACCCTCCAGATTCACAGTTTATAGGATACACCTGACACTCACCTACTCAAAGGCTATGGGACAGGAGTCATGGTTTGACAGCCAAGCAGTGCCCAGCATTTCTCTCAGTGAGGACTCTTGTGGCAGTTGTGGCACAGGAGGAAGATGAATTCGCATCAGGCTTCTGCCCTGATTTCAAAGCCTCATACCCCCAAAGTTACACAGGCTACGATGACCTAGTATATCTTGCAACAATTCTAGAGATATAGCTTCCAGGGTCCCCATTACGGCCATGTCTCATTATAAAAGTTATCACTCAGGGAGGCCCCCAAACAGGGTACCCTAATTGGGTACATTGATAGTTTCTCCCAGTCCAGATGTGAGCTACCCATCAGGGTTATTTTTACTATAATGAATGTTCCTTGGAACAGAGTTGACATTTTAATTTTATCAGGTACCCAGAGAAGAGAGCAAATCAAAGGTTAAATTTTTATGTAGTAGGTGAGAAGATTTGGTTGATTAGCCCTTTGCCCTCACCCACATATCATAAAAGCCAGCTTCCCTAGCACAACGTTCAAGAGCATCCCCAGCCACTGGGGTGGGGGCCTTTCAGGTTTATTCACCCTACCCTTCATTTTAAGTATTTGTCACACCTGCCATCTCACCATTTTCTGGAAACACATTGTACTTTCAAATTGTCTAACCTTGTCACCCCGAAGTTTTCCCCACTTAGAAATGCTCCTCCTGAATCCATTTTTACCCTCTCTCTTTTCTAATTCATGCTTCCTTGTGAAGGTCAAGCCCAATGCAACCTCTTCTCTTAAATGTCTCCTCGATGTTACTTCCCAGGCAGACCGAGTCATTTTCATCTCTGTTACGTAGCATTTTATTCACGCCGTGATTTAGAGTGGAGAAATTCACCCTGAATTTCAGTGAATTGTACTTGCATCTTCAGCAGGAGTGGCCTCCCCCAGAGCACAGAGTCTCGCATTTGGAGTCCCTGGAGTTGACAGGGTGCAGCTATAAATCATATATTATAGGTGTCCCCGAATTTTTAGAGAACTCAATGAAATGGCATTGATTTCAATTACAGATCAACCAGAAAACTTCTGAGCACTGGTGAAAAAGTCCAAGTTCACAGTGTTTTATAAAGTTTTATGATGATTGAAAGCACTTCTTGAGTACTTCAATGTATGGCTACAGTTATCATTTCTTCAGTTAATCTTTGTCAAAATGGAGGAGACACTCTGTTGTCCCCCTTCAACTGATGGGGAAACTTAAGAAGAAACTTAAGAGTTAAGAAGGTTGAGTGACATGCCTCTGTTCACACAGCTACCAAGAGGAGGGGCTGGGATTCAAACCCAGGAAGCTGGTTACAAAGCGTGACTCACACCTCTGTTGTACCCTTTTTCTTACACTTTGGGGGATGCCAGTGGGCAAGCCGAGGGCCAAGAGGATCTTTATTCTAATTTTCTGAAAAAGATGGCAAATTTAAGCTGCTCACTCTACTCTTCTCTGCCCCAGAGTCCATGTAGAAAAATTTCAAGGTCATCTATAAATATCACCATGGATGGTCCACTGGAATAACTGATAAGTTGAGTAAAATACGTCATTTATTGTCTTAATTGGGTACTCTATAGTGGTTATTTTTTATAACATTTGTAAAATACACTGAGACATTTTGGCTTTTGGCCTCTAACATCATTTGTCAACTCTGGTTGTTGTGATGGGAGTTTGATATTCTTAGGCAGCATATTTATTAGGGATTTCATACCCAAAGAAGCAAGAAAGAACTGAGCCTCAGAGGACCTGGGATACATTTTTCCTAGTGTTAATATCTATGTCATTGGGTGTGTCACTATATAAATTATTATGTTAATAGAAACATCCTGTATGTATTTATCTCTGCCCCATTTGCCATGGTCTAAAAACAATAGCATCCATCACTTAGAAAGGTTGTCCAACAGTTTCCAGTCAAGGACAGAAACGTGTGGTATTTTTGATATTTTAAATCATATATTTTATCTACATTTATATCCACCAGGTACATTAAATGAAAACATCTTGATTATCTCTTAAAACATTTTGTCCAATTCAGTAAGTGGCATGAGTCCTATCCCTGAGACCTTAACAAGGTACCCAAGTAGGAGGGTAGACTCGGTCCTATTATTGAGACTCTTCCAGGAGATTCTTTCTTTCTTTTTCTTCTTCTTTTTTTTCTGGATCAGATGTGGTTTAGTTTTACTTGAAGGTATTTCTGAATTAGTTTTCTCAGGAAGCAGGAATCTGAATAGTCTACTGTTTTATTGTTCACTTATTCATGTATGTATAGAGCCCCTTCTACCAGGCTTTCTTTTGTGCACTAACCTATGACAGAACCTCCTTCATTGCTTCATTCTTGAGCTATAATGATATTTTCTCACTGGCTTAAACTTATCTCTAGACCTAAGGAAATCTGTTTTCATACACCTTTGGATAGTAACATACCTAGGTTTGAGGGGAGGAAGGAAGATTATCAGTCAAATAAAAAGTAGGATTCTGAAATATTCTCCTCTCTTACCACCTACAAACCTGACAAAACCTGGGTCTGGTCTAAAAGTACCAACTCCAAAGTGATAAAGACTTCATGCCTCGGGTATGACTACCTATTGCCAGAGAGCTTTCAGGCCCAGGAAGAAAGGAAACAGGTGTTGGTTATTTTGGGAGGTAGGCAGCAAACAGAAACTCTTCTGTAATTCTTACATGATTCTGAATTTTTTGGATAAGGACTGGATCCTTGGGGAGTTGTTCAGGCCCCCTTCATTTGTCTGTCCATAGCCTCTGTCTGTCTATCTACTTATCCATTTACCTGTCATCTATCTACCCATCTACTTCTCATCTACCCATCTATCATCTATCTCATTTTGGGTAACTCCCAACATGGATGTAGCTGAAGCAAAGCAAACCCTCTGGTGTGTTTGAGCTCTGGAGTCCTCAGGGTGACTTTGGGTCTTTGAGAACTATGGTTTATGCTGGCACCAGCAGTCACCACTTGGCCATGGAGAGAGGAAGGGAGACGGGAAGTTCTATGTGCTTCATCTTTATGCCACTCCATCTCGTTACTCACGTCTAGTCACAGAGCTCACTGAGGTCCTATTTCAAATTGGTCTTTTACAGATAATTTGCATTTTTGGCTTTGTTGCAGGTTCAGTTATAATACATGAAGCTTCGGGGAGAAATCAGAGTACCACTGGGGTATTTTTTTCATCAGACACATTGTTCTGGTTACAAATAAACCTCTCCTATATAGAGGATGTAAAGATTGTATTTAGGAGCATAATATAAAGAAAAAAATGTAGCCAATACATTTGGATTAAATTAAGAAAAAAAAAACTGTGCTCATTACACTTTTTCTATTTTTCTTGTGGTATTATTATAAATTAAATTGTCCAGTGACACGAATGACACTTATTTGTCCAGCCACCTTTGTCAGGGCTGTTAAAAAGCTTAATTATGGGGATTCAGTCATTCATCCCCACAGGACTCATCTGAGGAAAACATTTATTCAGGCCCTTCCTCCCCTGTAGGCCTCATAAAGTGTAAGACCAATGATGACACAGACTAGCTCCTCCTTTTCCCAAAATGCAACCTGTTCCCAAAGAGCACCGTACACATATATGGCATACAAAGCATAAGAAATACTTAAACACAGATCCCCAAGGGGTCTACAGGAAGAGTTTACAGGAAACATCTTTATTGACTAGCGTGTGCTTGAGTGTGAGCTGGGTGGACTTTTACACGGACACTCAGAGCGGCCCGGGAACCAAGCACTTGCCTAACCCTCGAGCTTTGCTGACCAGGTTGGAGATGCTTGTGATGTCTCAGTTTGAGTGTAATGAGGTCAACTCCTATTCCGGCCATTTCATTTTGGCATTGACTCATAGATGGTTCCAGTTAAGTTTGATGCTCAAATCATCCAGTTCCTCAGTTCCTCCATTTTGTTTCAGACCCATCAGGATTGGCTTGGCTTTACTTCCTTCCTTCTCCACCCCCGGCTCCTTGGTCTTCAAGAGATGTTTGGTTTCACTGGTAATCCCCTGTGTCTTCTTAGCAACCAGAGCCAGTGAAATGCTAGCTGGGAGCCAGCCATCATTGGCTTCCTTTGTGAAAACATTGGGGAGAGTCACCAGGATCCTTCAACCAGTCACAGGAGATGCACATGGCTCTTCCAGAGCTCCACCTCTTCCCTCCATGCCACTGCCTCATGGCACAGGCAACACATTGCCTGGATTTGGAATACTTCCAGCCCCTAAAATTCTCATTTCAAGTGTCCATAGGACTGTATCATGCCTGGACCCGTCTTAATTACTGCTCCCTGTTTCTGCTTTGTGCAACAGATCCCACCAGCTGGTCTGCATTGCATGTTCTCCCACATCCTCAAGAACTTTTCTCAACCATCTCTTCTCTCTGTTGTATCCTCATGTTGCACTCTCTCCTAGGTCCTGCCCCTTAGCATGGAAGCAGGATTAAGTTATTGCCCTGTATGAGAGCAAATAAACATAGCCGTGATTTTTTAAGAAAATATTTCCATTCAACGCTCTTTTCTTGACATGCTGAACTCTGTTGATCCCCACTCCCCAACACACAATCCCACAGCTACACCCTAGGCATTGATACAACATGGAGTTCTTCCACCTATGAAAACTTACATCTGGGTATCCCTCTTTTTGCCACAATACTGTATTATTCTTGTTCTCCTACTTCTGTATGTTTACTCTATGTGTCCTTTTATCTCTTGGAAGATCTGTTTGCTCCTAAGTCTGTGCTATTCTCACTTCTAACATTAAGTAGCCTCCATCTCATGACCTGTCTTTCACACCCAAGCAAGCTTATCTTTCCTCCGGCTTGCCGAGCACACTGTATCCTTTGGCCAATACAACCAACCACCTTGTCTTCACCTTCACTTCACTCAGATGCCATATAGACTTGTGTCCCCCACAGCTATGGTCTCCAGCCTGAGCTGGGATCTCAAGTCTACCCAACTGTCCTTCTGCAAACCTTGCTACTGTTCCCTCTTCCATTCCCCCAGGCAGAGTTTTTCTATAGTCCTCAAATCCTCGTTGGGACTCTCTCCCTACTCTCTCGGGAAATTCCTTCTCTTAATTCCCAAAGAAATCGAGACCACATGAAGTAATCCCTCATATCTGCCCCAAGCACTGATGATAAGTGGATCTGTTTTCAGAGCCCTGAAATTTTCATGGAGAAGATGACATCCACTTCTCACAGTTAATGTCCTCATATGGCTTTCAACTCCTATCCCCTATCTGCTTCCTCCAGGGTCTTTTCTTATCAACTACCTCCTTATTATCTTTCATTTCCAGTGACTTTTTTTCTACTCTCCCTTTCCTCTAACCATCTAGCTGTGTTTAAGTATTCCTCCATGCATAAAAAAATTAAAAATTACAAATAGGAAAAAAAAAGCACAAAATTTATCCTTGATTCTGTATCTTTTTGAAGTGTCCTCCTCTTTAGCTCCTGTCATGGGCAAAATTTGTAAATAATCGTGTCCTCCACCTTGTCTTGTAGACCATCTAATGACCTTGTTTCTGCCCCCAACTCCACCAAAATTATCCTAAGGTCACTAAGACCTTCCTATCAGCGTACATGACCGTTTCATATCACTCAGTCTCTGTGGGGATTTTGCTGTTGGAAATTCTCTCCTCTATAGATTATTATGACCATTGTTTGTAGGTTCTGCCTTCCTCCCTGAGCATTTCTGAAATTTTCACCCTCCTCAGCAGAGTCCTCTTCCTCTACCTTCCTCTAAATCATTCAGGTTTCCCAACCCAGAGCCTCTATCAGCACTCTTCAAAACCAAAGACACCACCTGTGGCTCAGATCATGATCCCAGGGTCCTGGGATTGAGCTCTGCATCAGGGTCCCTAAGCAGGGAGCCTGCTTCTCCCTCTCCTACTCCCCCTGCTTGTGCTCTCTCTCTCTCTCCATCAAATAAATAAATAAATTCTTCAAAAAAAAACTACCTTTGAATTCTTTCCCTTAGTGAAATGTTTCCTAACTAAAGCCCCCCACAAATTAAACTTTCTTCTAAAACACATATAACACTATGGAAACCAACTATTCTGATGGATGGTTTACTTATCTGTATACTTTCTTTATCTGGCCTGTGAGTTTCTAGTGAGCAGAGTCATGGCTCCATGCCTAGTAGTAGCTTACGGAGAAGACAGTCCATAAATGCTTGTTTGATTTAACTGAGTTGTGTTGTTATAATTTCTCTCTGTTGTCTGTTTATAGTATATGCCAGCTGCCCTTACAGAAGGTCTGTCTTGTCTTAATTCTTTTTCTGGACTCCCATTTTAGGTCTTGGCACATTTTTACACCTCTTCAAACATAAGGCTTCCTGACACGATTTCTTACTCTCATCTATATTCATCTTCATTCAATTGTTTTGTGTGTACAAATGCTTTTACATCTGACTTTGCCCGATCATTTCCTGTTGGCCACCTCTTTAGATACTTCCCCATTTTCTTCCCAGTCAGAAGTATGCTCTTCACAAGGACTCTCTTCCTTTTGAGGCAACTTGCTACTTTATTCTCAAGTCTTAGAGTTCCACTGGTCTTTGCTCTAAACTTTTAGAACTCTGCCTTCTCAGAACCAGACCATCCATCTGACAATTCCCAAGACACCCATTGTTAGTTATCACAAACTCTGGAGTAACCTGCTCAATTTTTTTTTTTTTTAATTTTCCAGGGCCCTGCCACTTCCTTGTTGGTTAGAATAGATCTAGAGAAGCATTCTGCATCACTTCCTTTTTTGGCTAAGTCGATTCCTAGCAGATGTCCCCATGGGCTCTCCCCACAGAAATCCCTCCCCCTGCCATCTTGCTTTCCTCTTGCTGCATCTGTGCCTGCTGTTTGATCCTTGCCTGGAAAACATCATCACTTCCTCCATCTGGATGGGTGGTCCCAGCATATTCCCTTTATGCTTTTCCTTTAATCTTCAACCAAACTCTGTCCTCCACAATCTCCTCATCACTGCCACATACTTTCCTTCAGGTGCACATGGCTCTCACTAGCCTAGCTTGAAACTGGTTCTCTGGAACAAGACATTTCCAAGACCTCACTGTCCTAGGCCAGTCAGGCACCTGCTTATTTAAATTGTGGTGATGGTAAGTAGTGGCACTCACATTCCCATGTTAAAATGCAATGTTTTATTGTTTTGTTTGTTAACTGTATTTTATGCCTCCCCATTTGGTATCTGGACATACCACTAATTCTAGGCTTCTTGGAAGTGATTCCTGACTGTGAATTACCTGGCATCACCTAGGTGTATTACTTTCTCTGTTTTCCACACAAAAATTTCCCAGCATTTATTTGATTTTACACTTGTTGCAGAACAAAGCCTTGATTATTTTTCTTCTTGAGTTTTTTTAAATTTTAACTTTTTATTTTCTAGTCTATTTTTTTCAAAACAAAGTTTATTATTATTGTCATTATTATATGAATTTTTTTGGTAAATCTTCATGTTATAATTTCTAGCCAAGGATACATATTTCGGTATAATACTCTAGGACAGAAAAAATCAAATTTGGTTCTGAAAGTAATGTCAATAGCAGTGGTTACATTTGCTAGTAGCAATAGTAGTAACTGCAAGAGGAGTTACAATTAATTTAACAAACATTAAGCACCTACTATATGCCCAAGAAGATGTTATATGCTGGGGAGAAAACTGTGATACGTCCTCCCACTTTCCAGGCCCCAGGGAACCCGCTTTCTAGTGATGGACATAAATATTAGTCATGTATTCACATGAACAAAAATAAAAATCAACCCTGTGATACAAGCATGGCAGAGACCTCTGGTCACTCACCATCATCTACAACTGCTTGGTGGTAGAACTTGTGAGTCAGCTGGACTCAAGACTGCCCAGCCAGACACACAGAGACCACATTCTCCTCCCTATAGAGAAGGATTCTCCTAGTTAATAAGCACTGACATGGTACTGCCTGAGCCAGCTGCTGTCCTGAGTCCCTCACACATACCAGCTCCTTTGATCTTCTCAAGAATGCTTGGAGGTATGTACTATTATTATTCTCTTTCTGCAGGTGAGGAACCCAAGGAGGAGAGGGGTTGAATATTTGGATCAAGGCCATACATCCTTTAAGAGTTGGGATACAAATTCAGACAATGTGGCTTCAGAGTCAATGCTCTTAACCATTGCACTAGGCTTTCTGCAGATGTATCTTCCCAAATCACCCACATGTGTGTACATATGATCCATGTGCGTGAACACAAACCTGGAAGCCTGTGTGTGTGTGTGTGTGTGTGTGTGTGTGTGTACACAGAGCTCTGTTATTTCACTTAGAAATAACTGATCTTTTGATTTAATACAGCAAATCCAATCCTGCCTTACCCTATGGGGTCAACTCACTGCATAGCCCCACTTATTGACTATAGACACCATTTGATCAAAAGCATTGATGATTCTGAAGAAACTAATCTTGGTCATGGGAAGGAGGGACTATTCAGATTATACGTGATCCTTGGGTTCAAAGGCTATTTGATAACACCTCCTATCTTCATCTTCTCCTGCAAATAGGGACCCAAGTCTCTTTGAGACCCTAAGTAGAAATACAACTGTGATAGTTCTAGAAAGGTGTTTTTCTTATGACTAAGTCACAGTCACACATCTGCTGAGAATAAGCATGGGAGAAAAACATGTTTTTGGTCTCACCTGATCTTCATGTGGTGGTCAGCTGTGCCAAACTGGACTTCAGTGCAGACTTCAGTGGAGTAATTGCTGGAAGATAAGTGGGAGCACATGGCATGTGCAAGATAAGACCCCAGCAGCCTTACATAAATGTGAACAACAATGCTCTTCTAAGTGGTCTTCTGAGAAAAGTACTGTTATCATCAGTATTGTTCACACTTACCAACAACTTTCCTTGGATGGGGTTGTCAACATGTTTGTTCTTTTAACCTGAATTATCTGCCAGGGAATAAACTTCCCAAGATCGACTAGCAGTTGTTAGTGTGGGTTGTGGCTCCCAGAGCAGTTTCCAGCTGTTGTCAGCACAGCAGGAAGGAGCTGGTGCCAAGATAGCCACAGCCTGGAGCCAGGCCAGCCCTGCCCAGTAGGTCAGGCCTTACGCACCATCAACCAAGGTTTTTGGAAAAACCTATTGTGGACTACTCAGAGATGCACTAGATCTAATGGGATGCTACCAGGGAGAAATTAAGATATGGGATATGTGGTTTGCTGCTTCTTCATTCTCTGCCTACCCCCTTTAAAGTATTTGAATATTTGGATATTCAATTCATATTGAATATATTAATAAAATATTTGAATAGCCCTTCCACTACCCAGAAAGGGCCTAAAATTTCCATGCCATATTTAACACTAGTCTGTTGGCTTCTTAACTTGATCCATATTGAATATTCCACCATTATCTTAAGTTCTGCAAAGCTATGCAGTCGGTGTTAAAAAAATTAAGTGTTATAGTGACTGGAAGGTGCTATATGTCGTTACTTAAATTGTCACCCACTGACATATGCTGGAGGGTCATCTGACAATGATTCCCATGGATGTCCTGGAGACATCCATACAGCTCTTTTGAGGGGCCAAATATGAACTTTGAGAATGGAGAAAGATAAAAGCTCTCTGTGGACAAATGCCCATGACTTTTGTTTTCAGTATCTGAACTGAGTTTTCTTACTTCTACTTGTTCATTCACTCATTTATAGGCTTTATTTTTTTATTTGAGGGGGGAGGAGCAGAGTGAGAGGGAGAGAAAGAACCTTAAGCAGGCTCCATGCTCTGGGAAGACCCCAACTCAGGACTCAATCTCATGAGCCTGAGATCATTACCTGAGCTGAAATCACAGTGGGATGCTCAAACAATTGAGCCACCCAGGAACATCTGATTCACAGGCTTTTAGAGTCAGAAGGGCCAGGGCTGAATCCAATCTCTTATGTTCTTGATGTGTGCTGTTGGGCAAGTCTGTGGTATTGCTAAGCCTCAATATCCTATGAAATGTGAAACTAATTCATTAAGTCAAGAGATGGATTTGAGTCCCTCTTGGGCTGTGGGCATAGCAGAGAGTAAAGAAGAAAGACATGGTTCCTTCCCTTACAGAGTAGTTGAATATAGAAATAGCAAATTAGATTATAGAGCAGAAGAAAAGTGGGATGCTCTTATTTTTTAGTCAGTGTATTTGTCTTCCAGATTGCTATAACAAAGTACCACAAACTGGTGTTTAAAAATCACAGAAGTAATGTTCTTTCATAGTTCTGAAGGCTAGAAGTCTGAAAACAAGGTTTGTTAAGGCCATGCTTCCTCAGAAGTCTCTAGGTAAGGATCCTTCCTTATCTCTTCCTAGCTTCTGAGGGTTATGACAATCCCTAGCATTCCTTGGCTTATAGATACATCTCTCTAATTTCTGCCTCTGGCATTACATGGCTTTCTTCTATGTGTGTTTCTTCTGTGTCTGTATGTCCAAATCCCCCTCTCCTTTCTCTTATAAAGATACCAGTCATTGGACTGAAGGACATACTCTGATCTAGTATGACCTTATCTCAACTTGAGTATATGGAGACTATATCTCCAAATAGGTACTGGGAGCTTGGGTTAGAACATAACTTTTTGGGGGACACAATTCAATCCACTACAATCAGGGACCAAAAAATTTCCTCAGAAGTCCCCAAAAGACATCTCTTCACATCTTTGGAGCTAAAGACTCATTTCCTTGGCCTGGGGCACACACATCTTCTATGGCTATCAGGAGTTTTCTGGTTGAAATATAACAAAAGTTAGACTTAAAATAGCAAGGGAGAAGAGGAGTGGGACATACTTGCTAAATGGACCTCAGAGTCTGCCACATAGGGAGAAAAATTGGGAAGCTGCCATATAGAGATGACATAAGGGACTGAACTAAAAAAGAAAGGCATAATACATAAGCAATATTTACAGAGGTAGACTCAATATATCTTGGAAAGCACAATTATGAACACCAGAGAACCCATGCCCAAGGGTGAGAGTCACACAGAATGTGGGAAATGAGACTCTGAACTTGACATGGAATGAGTGAGTAGAGGGCATTTGGAGAACGTGAGCAAAAACCAAGCTACAGAGAGACACAAGCACAGATGGAAGGATAGCTCTATTTATTTTTCCTTTGTAACCCCCCCATTGCTGGCTCCATACACTGCCTCATCTACTCATCAAACCCAAAGTAGAAAGCATATTCCCAGCCTCAGCAAATCTCTGGCAAGAACAGCTCTCCGGGAAAATACCCAGCACATGCCATGGAGACTGGAAGGCTTCCGGATGACACAGTTGTTCTTGTTTGGAGGTTGAACATCAAGAGTGCTTAAGAAATTACAGTGGGAACTGTTCCACTTTCATCTTGTCTATATTTGGACATAGTGTTTTAACTATTCCCTTGTTCCATCTCCATCTACCTGCGTTGCTGGGGTGGAGACATGCACACTGGATTTTTCTGTTAGTCACTGCCTTGGTAGGCCTCCAGCTGGAAGTAGTCAAGGACAGTGTTGGAAGCTGAGGTCATCCCTTTGATTCTGGTAACCTGGCTGGAGATTCTGCACCCTTGGAATCCAGTTTGTTCATTTCCAGAAAGTCAAGTTTGGTAAATTAGTACCTAATCTATTTTGTTCTCAAATACCCATTGTGACAGCTTACATGAAGTTCAAGGAAGAACTTCCCAAGTCTCCTCATTTAAAATATACTATAGCTTTTATAGTAGCATTGAGAAATAATTTATTTCCATTTTCTTCATGTTTTTTGACTTCTGAGTCCTATCCTACATTTTTACCCACACTAAACTTTCTATAAAGTTTTCCTTGGGATTGAGCCTATACAAAGTAATGCATAATAATATTAACCATTTTATTGGCCCTGTTCATGTTGGGACTTCTTTCATTGATTCAAATCCCTTACTTAGTAGTCTCCTCAATTGATGGGAGATAAAGGGACACAGAGCCAATTATCCCCACTTTTCAGATAAAACAAAGGGACAAAGGAGTCTAAAGGCTTACTGGGTTGCCCAATAGCTGATGTCCACTCTGGGGGAAAATTACTGACCCTTTCACCCCCTAATATGCAGAGGCAGCCTTCAGTTTCCCTGTGGGTATACACAAGCTTGGAGGAAGGGAATTCAAAATGTAAAATTGTCTAAAATACTACAGAGTAGATTGAGATAAGTTATGCGAAAACACTGGGCGCTATATCTGCCATATAGAACATGAGTTATGTAATTTAACTTCCTTCCTTCCCAGTCTTGACCCAAATGTGGATTGTTGTATTAACATTTAGATATGGTACTTTGATACAACCTGAGTTCAAATACAATAACATGATACATACTATAGTTTCCTGACATGAGCCAGAAATGATTTTCTCCTAGCTGAGCTGCCATGAAACCTTCCTTTACCTTCCCTGAGGGCTGGCAATTTGTGTGAGGAGAAGAATGTGAGCTCAGCCCTCGTGTTTGTATTCACTGAGAAGATTGAGAATCTGTGTTGAAAAAATTTAAAAATTGTCTGTGTATACTCGAGTGGGTGGGGAAATGAAAGTGAACTGAATTGTGAGGAACTGAGTCAACAATTCTCTACCTCACCTAAGAAGATTGATTCCTGGATTTGCTACTGCTTTCCTCCCAGCCCCTGGGAGAACACACCGCCTCTCACACCCTGTCTCCCAGATGAATAAGGATTATTAGGGAATAGGAGCTCTCGATTCATTTCAGCTGCAGAGGTTGTTGTGGGTTGAATTGTGTCCCCTCAAAATTCCTCTGTTAAAGTTCTAATCCCTAGCAGCTCAGAATGTAACTTTATTTAGAGATAGGGTCTTTATAGAGGTGATCAAAATAAAATGAGATCATTAGGGTGGGTCCTGATCCAGTATGACTCAGGTCCTCATAAAAAGAGGAAATTTGGACACAGAGATACGCATGAAGGTAAGATCATGTGAAAACAAAGGGAGCCATCAGTTAGGAGCCAAGGAGAGAGACCTCAGAAGGAACAGACCCTATGGCCACCTCATCCCGGGCTTCCCAGCTTCTAGACTGTGAGACATTACATTTCTCTGGTTTCAGTCACCAGTCTGTTGAACTTTGTTATAGCAACCTGAGCAGATGAATACTAAGTTCCACCATTCGACTGTTTAATTATGTCATTACAAATGTGATACTAATGGAAAATGTTTTTGTAAATATTGACATATATGTTATCTTTTTAAAAAAGGTTTTTATTTATTTATTTGAGAGAGAGAGAGCTCAAGTGGGTGGAAAGGGCAGAGGGAGAGAAACCCCAGGATCAAGCCCTGAGTTGAAGGTAGATGCTTAACTGACTGAGCCACCCAGGCATCCCTAGATATATGCTTTCTTATTGAGTCTTGACATTAACAGTGTGAGCTAATAATCAGTTTCTTCTTTTTACAGGGGTTAGACACTCCACTGCCACTGGGAGCTCACACATGACTTGACCAGTCCTCCAGGGTTGTGGGGCAGATCCAGGTCACAACTGTGTGGCCTGCTTCCCAGGTGTTTGGTCTCTTACCTCATGCTGCTGCCTTGTGAGGGTTTCTCAGAACTCATATACCTGTTGTTTAAAAAAGAGAGATAGCAAAAATAAAGGTAACTGTCCTTGGAACTTACACAAACCCCATCTGAACAAAGAAATTTAGGGCTGAGTCTCTGCACACCATACATGCATGAAGAAAATATGACAACCACATTTTCCTTGTCAGTTTATTTCATTTGCTGACTTCTTTAGTCCAGTTTGGCTGAAAAGATGATCATTGTTGCCAAAGCCACAGAAGATGGAGGAAGACACAGATCTCTCAGGACAATAAATAAATAAGAATAAAATACTCCTAATTTTTCCAAATTGTTAAGTGCGAAGCTCTAGGGAGCATCCTTTACAACATGAAGACAAGTGTTTACTGCCGTCATGGGGAGAGAGGGGCACACAGGTTGCTGGAAGGCTTGCAGGTTGGTAGAACTTTCTGGAGAGCAATTTGGTAGTATGTCTCCATGGACTCCACAGTCTTTGACTCTGTAATTCTACTTGGGAGAGTTCATCCTGTGAAACAGTCCAATCAAAGGTGGGGGAATGTGTGTGTAAGAACGTTCTCTGCAGCTCAAGTGTCTGCCTCAGGGCTCAGGAGCAGAGCATGGAACAGGGAGGAGAGATGAGGGCTGAGGGTCACATAGCAGCCTGGAAGCCACCCCCGAGGTCCCAGACTTGGCACTGCTTACACACAAACATGGAGAAACCTGGGTCATTCACATATGTCTAATAACATGCAAAGTTATTCATGACCCATATCAACTAAAAATAGAAAACATTGCATGAATAGCGTACACAGCATGACCCCATATGCATATATATATGTATGTATATGTGTTTCCATATACATCCACAACATGTATACACACACAAATGAGGTGTGGCAGGAACTGAATGATGCACATCAAATGGTAACTGTGGTTATCCCTGGGTCATGGATCACAGAAGATATGGTGTGCTTTTTCCTTTTGCTTTGCTTATATGTAATTTCTAAAATTTCTACGCTACATCTCTATTAATTTAGTAATAATAAGCATTTGTCATAAAGATGGAATAAGTTAAGAATTCTAATATTATCATGGTCATTGTCTTTATTTCAATCTGAGTTATTTGATGATGAAATCTAGCACCGATATTTGCTAAGAACACCAAGAACTTTCTTATTTCATCTGAGGTGTTGCTCTTTCTTTCTTCAATGTAGTTTGCCTTAACCCAAGTTCGGATAAAAGGAGAAATGTTTCATCTCAGGTTCTTAGAAGCCTGGACAACCATATCACTTAACACTCTACCATGTGCTGAAAGGAGTGATGGTCACTGGCTTGACTGAACTGTAATGTTACCTCTGATTACATCGGTATTGTGTGTTTTGTCTGGATTAGTCAGAGCTCTCCAGGGAAATAAAACCTTTGTTATATATAAGGAATTGGCTCATGTGATTGTGGAGGTTGAGAAGTTCCAAGATCTGCAGTTGGCAAACTGGAGACCAGGAGAGCTGGTGATGTCATTTCAGTCTGAAGGCAGGCAGGCTTGAGACTCAAGAACGGATTTTTTGGTTTGAGCATGAAGGTGGAATAAGACCAGTGACCTAGCTCAGTGGTAAGGCACTAGGAGTTCTCTCTTACTCATACTTTTTGTTCTTTTCAGGTCTTCAACTGATTGTGTCTTAACCAGTTCAAGCTGCTATAGCAAAATTCCATGGATGGGCGGCTTAAACAACAAGCATTTATTTCTCATGGTTCTGGAGGCTGGGAATTCCAAGAATAAGGCACCAGTAGATTTGCTGAGACCCACTTTCTGGTTCACAGACAGTTGTCTTTTCACAATATCTTCACAATATGGAAGGGGTGAAGGAGCTCTCTGGGTCTCTTTGATAAGGGCACGGATGCCATTCATCAGGGCCCCACTCTCATGACCTAATCACCTACCAAAGGCCCCCACCTCCTAATACAATCCCACTGGGGCTAGGATTTCAAAATACAAATTTGGTGGGAGGGGTGGGGCGGCACAAACATTTGATCTATGGCACATTGGTTGAGGGCCACCCATATTAGGAGAGGCTACTGCTTTCTTCAGTCTACTGATTCAAATGCTCATCGTATGCAGAAACACTCTCAGAGGCACACCCAGAATAACTTTTGGTCAAACATCTGGGCACCCTATGGCTCCATCAAGTTAACATGAAACTAAGCATCATATTGTCCAACACTCAAATGTCTTTCAGTAGGCATAAACTGCTGAACCAAACCCCTGAGGCCCTGTTCCCACCCATCTTGATGAGTCTGGCAGACCCCATGGGCTGATTTACTTTTCTGGAGTCACCCCACAATGTGAGGTCAAGAGACCTTAAGAGACCTTGACAATATAGAAGACCGTGACTTAGTTATTGGAACAGAGATGGGTCAATTTGCTCTAGATTAAACTGTGCAGGAGACAGACCATATCAGAGAGAAATTATTTAAATTATAAACTTCACTATTTAAATTCTTCCCTCACCCTCTGAAATATTTTCTCACTCTTGCCACCAGCTGGTTTTGTGGGGTGGACACACAAAAGCAAGCTGTTGCCACCATCAGACTGGCCACCTCATACAGATGTTCCATTCAGATTCATGTTCTCAAAAGCTGAGGGGAAGAGTTATTTACCTGTTTCTCAGCCTCCCACCCCAAGTGCTGCACCCTGGCAATTTTGGCACCAAGAAAAAAATGTCAAGGTACAGAGTTGGTTGGTTGTTCCTAAATTCAAGATTCTATTGAGTTCAAGATTTGGATTTGAAGGATGGTGGCTCCTTCAAGGCAGAATTGAGACTAGGGACAACATCTGCTCACAGGGGCTGGGAGAACTGAGTCAGCGGTGGAGCAGGACTTCAGAGATGCCAACAGACACAACAGACCACGTCCAAGGAGTCTAATAGTCTTGTCAGCTCTGAACTGCTCAGCCCTGGTTTTCCAGTCTGGAGGATATGTCACTGATGTGGAGAAACAAATAGGGCTCAGGACTAGGTATGTGAGGATGTGGCCACCAGGGATGTGTGTTCATGGACAGTGAGGTCCAGGGTGGGGGTAGGGCAGTGGGCTGGGGAAGGGCTCAGGGACAGTAGGGCAGGGATTAAAGTCTAAATCCAGCCTGGAAATTTTCCACTGGGGACTAAATCACAATGTTTGGGACATTTTGGGGTGTCACAATGGAGGGCGCTCTGGCACCTACTGTATAGAGAGCAGGGGTGCTGCTAGCATCCTACAATGCACAAGACAGGCTGATCTAGCCCCCGTGTCAGCTGTGAAATGCATATATGTATGCACAGGCACACTCACACACACACATGTGCACACACACGAGGAATACTTAGCCTTACAGATTGGGATAGCAAAGACTGGGGGAGGGACCAAGATGGAGGGAGCGCTGTGACTTGGGGCAGCTCAGCAGCCTGGGAGCATACAGCACTGGCTTGGCCCAATTTGCAAGAAAGAACACTCATTGGTCAAAGCCCACTGTGATGCCAAAGTTGTAATCAGAGGATTGGTACGGGGTATGTTATTTATTTATTTATTTATTTACTTACTTACTTACTTATTTACTTACTCACTAATTTATCTCTTTATTTATCAACACCCACTAGACCTCAGGGAGGGAGAAGAGCCCAAGGTTTTATTTCCAGCTTCAGGCAAGAATGACTCAGGGTGAGCACTGGGTGTTCTACATAACTGAGCACTACATTGAAAATGAATGATGTACCATATGGATGCCGACCGAACTAACTAACTAACTAACTACATAAATAAATTTTTAAAAAATATTTTATTTATTTATTTGACAGACAGAGATCACAAGTAGGCAGAGAGGCAGGCAGAGAGAGAGAGGGAAGCAGGCTCCCTGCTGAGCAGAGAGCCCGATGCGGGGCTCGATCCTAGGACCCTGGGATCGTGACCTGAGCCGAAGGCAGAGGCTTTAACCCACTGAGCCACCCAGGTGCCTCAAATAAATAAATATTTTTTTTAAAAAAAAGGATGAGTCAAGGTGGGGCATCGTCCAGGGACTCTCGTAAGGGAGGTAAGGAGGCAAGAGCAGTAATCTCTAAAAATCCAAGAGCAACATATGAAAACTCTCCATGAGGCACATCTTAGGGGCTTTCTCCTTTCCTTTCTGTTCCCTCTCCCATATACAGGCTGTCTTGGAGAGGGACAAACAGTGGTTGTAAAGAACACGTGCTCTCCAGCTAGCCTGTCTCAGCGATCATTCCTTCCCTTTGCTGGCTGTGTGACTTCAGGCAATCTATGTACCCTCTCTGTGCTTCTGTTTCCTCATCTGTAAAATGAGCACTCTATCGTGTAGAGATAAAAAGTGTTAGGGGTGCCTGGGTGGCTCAGTGGGTTAAACCTCTGCCTTCGGCTCAGGTCATGATCTCGGGGTCCTGGGATCAAGCCCCGCATCAGGCTCTCTGCTCAACGGGGATCCTGCTTCCCTCTCTCTCTGCCTGCCTCCCTGCCTACTTGTGATCTCTGTCTGTCAAATAAATAAATGAAATCTTAAAAAAAATTTTTAAAAAAGCGTTAAATAAGATGCTGTTTGTAAAGCTAAGGGTTCTCTGTAAGAACTGTGTTTCTTAGCTTCCCAAAAGAGAGAAACTTTTGTTTTCCATCTTCCAAAGTTAAGCCTCTCACGCAATTGAAACTAGAAAAGAGCATGAGAGGGAGAAGTAAGGTCCTTGCCTCTGTTCTTTTCTTACCACTTCCAGATTCCAGGGGCTGAGAGAGTAAGGTCAGTTGCACATCTTCTTCTTAGAGGACACTGCAAAAAGAGGGCTGTGGTTGGGCGTTTTGTGGGTGAACTGCCTTGGAGTAACTTGGAGGGCATAATATTCTGCCCCCCCCCCCGGGGATATAAAAACACCCTGCTGAAATTGTGTAGGTCAGATTCCCCCTGTTCAGTCTGCCTTGCCATACCATGTTTGGAGACTTGTCATAAAGCGTTTCACTCCCAAAGCATTCTAAAAAGTGCAGGCTACAGTAGGCATTTACAAAAGCTAAAACTGTGTCAACACAGTATAGGGTACAGAACAGGGAGTCTTATCAAAACATTCACAAAGCATATCTCCCTACCCAAAACATAGGAATGCCACTAAAGCCTTTATCCAGCATATGAAAAAAATAAAGAGAAAATAAAACATGCTTTTATTTTTTAGAGATTTATTTTTTAAAGCTCTGCTAAAGGATGAATGTGTATAGAAGTTTTCTTTTAAATGGTCTTTAATATGCATAGAGGTATTTTCCCATTTCATCAACTGCCTGACTAATGCACACCAGAATAAGAAAAGCTTTTTGTTTTGTTTTGTTTTTCCTCACAAGCTTTTCTACTGGGATTCTGCTTCTTACCAAGAGGTGAGGCGACTTTGACCACGGTGCATGCTAGACGCCCAACTGTGTGTGGGGTGACTTCCCTGCCTGTCCTGGCTTGGTTCAACTGGTCACCCAGAAAGTGAATGTGGTATTAGGGAACAGGCATAGCATAAAGAGGTCATGTATGGAGATGCGAGTAACTTCTTATTTTCCACTGAAATCCAAATAGCCTTCAAGACCAGTCCCAAACATCGAGGTCTATGCTGACAAATGATAGCTCTGGCAATGAAGGAACAGATGACCCCAGGTATGTGTCTCGTCCCTGTGGCCTTGGGAAGGAAATTTTCAATTGGAAGGTTTTCAGGCTGCTACTCATAGGGACCATTAAAGTCACAGGCTGGTTTTCTCTCTGTGATTTACATTGCAATGCTCTGTAGGAGCTGAAGTCAACCTTCGAAGCCCACATGGCCCTGTTTTACAGGGGAGTTGAGAGCCACTGAATTTATGTCCTTGTTCGAGCCTCCACAACCAATTAGTGTCAGAGGCAAGCCTTGATCATGTAACTGCTGGTTCTTAATTCTGGGCTCCTTCCCCCACGCTGGGTGGGTCCCTTCCTGCAGAGACATCTGCTCAGAAGCATTCGTGCCTAAAGAGTGACATGACATTTTTCAGCATCTATTACACTAAAAACTGGAGCCCACTGTCATCCTTCACTTCGTTCCAGCAAGTCTTTATTTCCTACTTTGCTTTAACTCAAACCTCATGTAATGTGTCCAAATGCCTGGTTCATTCCATGCTGACCTTCAAGACTGCCAGCCCCGAAGGGGGGATATTTCACTTCCCAGCTGCTCTCAGGAAGAAGGACAAAAATGAATTCTCAGGTTCCTCTTCTCCTGGCCTTTGAGTCAGCTGGAGAAGCAGACAGAGCCCACACAACGCACCCTCTTTGTGACCATCTTTCCTCCTCTCAGCTTTGCTGTCAAATGTCTAAAGAATTAATTATGAGAAATATGCCATTGTGGTTTTTACAAGTCCGTAAGGTTTTAGGGGGCAGTTAAGTATTTCTTTAGGGAATGCCTTCAGCAGTCTAGCAGATGAAAAGACATCGGCACACCTGGGAAGGAATTAAGAAGGAATAAGATGGTGCTATCAGTGCAGCAGAGTTTTGAAAGTAGGGTGTGCACTTGTTCCAGAAGCCTCGTGCACTCATTCACAGAAAATGGGGAATTGCAGGCCCTGGGGAAGAGTCTATCCCATATTCTGACGGGCTTCTCTTTAAATGAACAACTATTTCTTGAACACGTTCTGCGCTGTCGACTGTCCCCTCATTAGCTGCCCGTCACCATGTCGATACTTGTCATCTGCGAGCGACCTGTCTGTGAGCCAGCCTTTAACACAGCTGGGTTTGTGGTGCTTTGTTCTAGATGAGAAAGAAAAAAAAAGGATAAACAATTCAAGAGTCCTACTTTGGAAAGATTCCGAGCCCACCCCAGTATTCATCAACGTCTCCATTTAGAATTATTCATATATGCAGTTTCTTCACACAGTTGTTCTTCTTTTGGTTTTGCTTCTTCTCTGAACATTTCAAATGACCGAAGACAACCAAGAGTCAAAGATTTTTACCACAATTCCTCCCCAGGGGTATAGCTTGTGGAGTGGATGTGGCCAGATCCTCTGTGGTAATCGCTCGCTTGCTTGCTTTCTCTTTCTTTCTTTCTTTCTTTCTTTCTTTCTTTCTTTCTTTCTTTCTTTCTTTCTTTCTTTCTTTCTTTCTTCTCTTTAAAGATTTTATTTATTTATTTGACGGAGAGAGAGATCACAAGTAGGCAGCGAGTCAGACAGAGAGAGAGAGGGGGAAACAGGCTCCCCACCTAGCAGAGATCCCGATGCGGGACTCGATCCCAGGACCCTGGGATCACGACCTGAGCTGAAGGCAGAGGCTTTAACCCACTGAGCCACCCAGGCGCCACCTTTACTTTCTTTCTTAATGCTCTTTCAGATCTTTACCACGAAGAAGGAAAGTGTGAATGGACTTAATGCCATTTAACTGTAGGCTTAAATGAAGTTAAAATGGTAAATTTTATGGGATGTATATTTTACCACAAGACCAAAGAAATAAATGATATATTTTTAAACAACAAATAGAATTTTAGCTACAGCTAAGTGGTAAACCATTAAGATGAAAGATAGTGGAGACAGAACTGTGGCGGGTCTGAATTTCTCAGCCCTCACTGGGTGTTTTACTTCCCAAACCAACCCGGGGCAGTCTTCAAATTCCCTCAGCTGTATGAGAAACCTTCTGCAGATGCATCTCAAGGAACTGAGGAGGTATTCAGCTGGAAAGGGAGGCACAGTGCCCAGGAATTCAATTGCTTCCTTGCCACTTGTTGTTATTTATGTGTGAAAATGACACAAATTTGTCCTGGGATCCAGAGTTTTAAACAAAAACAAATAACTCTCATGAAAAGAAATCTCATTTTCTGTCTGCTTTTCTCCTGGGAGCAAAACATTGCTTTTCTTAAGTGGGATGAATTTTGCACTTCATTAAGCACCTTGATCTTTTCAACACACGAGGCTTGAATGCAATAACATGATCTTAGATCATCGAGATTAATGATTACAATAAAACCGTGGCTATAAATCTTCAGAGGGCTGTGCAAACCAACCAGCTGCAGATGCTGAAGTCTGATTTCTAAAGTTTCAGGAAGATTTATTTCTATTGATGGTTATCCTATGTTTTGGGTTTTGTTTGCTTGTTTGTTTGTTTGTTTACATTTATCAAACTACTAGTCCTAGAGTTGACAGGGTCTTCAGGTGGTAACTTGCCCCCTGGCCTAATGTTCAACCCCAATCCTTCCGGTATGATCAATGTTCAGCCCTGTCATCTCTATAGGAACCTTGACAATACAAGTCAGGGGTGCTATTTGCACATGACATGGCTTCCTCCAAGATTCTCTACCCTTAGAGCACAAGATGACTGCCCTGAATTGAGGTCAGAATGGTCAAGACTATTCCAAACGCTAGAAGCTGCCCAGTTCATCTCCAAGACATGTATTGATCCAGCAAGAAAGTGTCTCCTTGGCCTAAATACATAGGCACAAGTGAGGGATTCAGACCTTCAGGCTTCCAAAGACAACAGAGCAGTGCACAAGTGAAGCCACTTCTATGTTATGTATGTTGGCTGAGGACTTCCAAACTCTTTTAGAAACTTTGGGTCAAGACATCAGGGTTCCTTAACAAGGCGAGGAAAGAGAAGCTTGGAAGAAGTTGAAGCGTTGTTGGTCCTGTTGCATAGGGAAGCAGCTCGTGGTTCTATCAGGAGTTCCACTTAGGTTGTTCTGGAAACTTCTGTGGTTCCACAGATGCAAGATGCAAACTGTAGTACTATTTCACTGTCCTCTTTGAAGGAAGATTTTCAGATGCTTCCATGTGGAAAAACTCAGAAACAATTTATGCTTTATGGGTTACCTGTGTTTTCATCCTCATTATATCAAACACTGAGCAGTCCACTTGATCAAATCCAATGATTATTCGAATTTTGCATTTTTTATTGCCTTACACTGGTACCTAAGCATGAGACTAGTGATTGTGTTGTGGGTGTTTGATTGGGAAAGACATGGGGGGCAGGTCTCAATGTGGGCAGGGCCCATGCAAACTAGACAGCCCCCTGTCCAATTTCTTGGATGAGCATTTCTATTTCCTTTCTCAAGTTACCTTCACCAAAAGGTGAATAGTCATTGGTGGCTCTGGCCAACATTAGAAGCCTGACTTCAAAAGGAGTTGGGGACACCAATAGGTCAGGGTACAAAGGGATGTTGGCCTCTCTCCCAGGGGAGGTAGATGAGACATTGATAGGTCACCCACACCTGCCTTAGACAGTAATCTTCACAGATCATTTTCCAAATGCAGTGGCTTAAGATAAGCCAATTTGCCAAACACCTGCCAGAGAGAAAATACATAGCCAAAGACATATTATCCCCAAACTGGCAGAAGTGAGCAAGGTGTACGGAAATGACAATTACCATAGTAAAACTGTAACTGGGAACCACCCAGTTCGACTCTAAACAAACAAAAAAATCTTTTAGAAAAATTTAGCTCCTGTAATTTCTCTTCTGTTTGGCTAGGGATTGATGATGGGAAGGTTCTTGATTATTTCTGCCATGTCTACATTGTCCAAGGGGCTGCTGGCACCTGTGAGATATCTGGGAGTATATGAGATAAGTTTGCAATATTCAAAATGGTTTTACTAAAGGTTCTGAGACAATAAGGAAAGTGAACAGGGAACATCATAATTGAAGAAATTGTGAATGCCAAGACAGGGCAAGTTGCAAGCCTGGTCCTGTGTATGGAACCCAGCAGGAGTGCAGACTGGTATTTTCCCAGCCGACTCATGGTCCACTTTCTATGTCTTTACACTGCAACCAGGGGAGGGACTCATCCCAAATGGGTTACCATACCAAGAAAGAGAGATGGCCTGGGGAAAGCTCTGCCTCTTACCCACAGGGATGCAAGCTTACTTTTGTAAGCATCAAGGGGAAATCATAATTCTCTACAACCCCCTGCTAACCCAGACAGGTAATCAATATGTACCAGACAGACAAGGCTGACCCATTTTGTTAGCTGCAGAAAGATGTCTTAATTCTCTTTTTTGGATTGCTTTAAAATGTTTCCTCAACAGGTTCAGTTTTCTCCTTCTGGAACTCCTATTATCTGGGTTAGGTCTTCCACTGTATCATTTAGGAAGGGGAGCTTTGGAAGCCTTCCTGGGTGGTGGGGACAGTGAAGGAATGAGGACAGATAGGAGAGTGGTCACAGAAACAGAACCCATAACTCCTAGGTTCCAATGGGAGTCTGTTGACCAGCAGTCTCAGTTTCTCAAAGAGTGGCGGGTTTCCAGGACATTGTTCCCGCTAGGTAGGACTGCCATGGGATGGGGAGTCAGGCTTTCCTGGCTCACACACAGGCAGCACCCCTCCAGACTCTGTTCACGCCCCACCCCCATTTCCTCAGGGGAACACACTGAAGCCCATCTCCATGTTTGATTTCCTCCCACCTATGAATCAATCTCTTTCCTCTGCTGTTTTGATCTTACACAGGTAATTAGTTTATTCTGAATTGTAATTGCTTAGCATTTGCTTGAAAGAGCACATCAGGCTGTAAGCTCTCTGAGATCAGAGTTCATCCTTATGTCCCTCATATACCTAGTCTGCCTCTCTCCCAACTCCCAAATTCCCCCTTCAAAGTTTCAAGTCTGGAAGGGGTGCAGTTCCCATGTGAGAGGGTCTAGAGAAAGTAAGTCCTTCCTGAGGTCTCCTGAAGAAGCGTGAAGAGTTCACGCTCCACAGTAAAGAGTGAAACCCTGTCAACACCAACTCCACTCTCCAGCCTCTACCCACCTTTTCCCTTTTCAGTCTCGCCCTGACCCCCTGTTCTTTTCCAGACTTGCTCTTTTCTTTTGTGAATGACTCAGAGCCTTTCCCAGCCAAGTTTGTTTTTTTTCCAATCCTCTTCTACATCACAAACCTGGAATACTCTACAAATTCTCCAGAGTCAGGAAGGCCACACTTCTAAATTTTGTGCCAGTGTATGTTGGGGGGGTGGGATATGAGGAATGGCTTGAGGGATCTGTGAACATTTTTACCCTCATCATCATGATATAAGTGTTATAAATAATATATGCATACTAAATATTTATTGCACTGGATTATTCCTCCATCATGTGGATGGGTGGCTCTGGGAAGGAATTCATTGTGGGTCTAATGCATCATAAAATAATGGCCCTTGTTCCAAGAAAGGGATCCCCTTCCAGCCTCCCCCCAGAGGCTCACAATGAACTAAGGAGTGTAAAAAGGGCCTGCTCCCTTAGCAAGAGAAGTGAATTCTGCCGAAGGAGGCATTCAAGACGGGGTGTTTATGTAGGGATGTGTGCTTGTGCTTCTGTGAGTGTGTTGCTGTGAGCAAGTGCCAATCTTGGTCCTACAGAGTCAATATAGTAAAAACGAAGGGCATGGATTTGGGTCTTGGGTGCCTGCAATGTCACACTAGTCCCGGGGCAAGCTGTTCTTGACTGTCTCATGCTACCGTTTTCTCTCATCTGTCCTTCATAGAGTTCTCGGGAACCCCAAATATCCTAACACACATAAAACATTTAGCACAGTGCCTGGCATATAGTAAATACTCAATAAACATCAACTATTACTATTATAGGCTTGACTCCAATTGCAGATGAGAGACTTTGAAGGCCTCTATAAATCCCCAGGAGAGCGGTCCAAAAGGAGCCGAGGGTGTGCTGACTTGAGTTTTTGGAGCTGTCTTAATATATTTGAAATTTATACTGAAATCCAATGTGCAGAGGTCCCTTGATAAAAACAGAAAGAAAAAAAAAGTGGAAGCATATGGTGGTCTGTGTCTTAAAGAAGAATGACTTCAGTTATAGAAACAGGCTGTTGGGGAAATATGTCTTTTCAGCCCCGTCAGTCACAAACCTTTTCCAAATGTTGACATTACGCATGATATTAATATACTATAAAGGGTCCGTGTAAAACTGGAAAAGCACAAACACACCATGCAAAGCCGGAGTCATGCTAATGCCCCTAATGGATTAGAAGCAAAAATTCACAGCTAGCTTTGAGTATCAGGGTTTGTAGTGGGTTGTGTCAGGAGGACAACAATATTGACTAGTCACCATCTAAGGATGAGGCAGGATCTGGATCATTCTAAATTAAAGGGAACATTTCTCATCCACATTCTGATTAGCTTGTATTTTATTTTACTTGATTGTCAAAAACTTTTTTTGACTTTTGCCTCTCTTATAGGTTTTTTTTTGGGGGGGGTATAGTAAATTCCCATTTAGAATAAAGACCCATTTTTTTAACCTCCCCAAGCTTAGAGGAGTTATTCAAGCAGAGAACAACCTTTGAAGTTAAGAGAAACTGTGCTATCAAGCCAGAATATGAAATAAAATCAGAAAGGGGCCCCTAATGCATTATGGAATACAGTGCAGAATCCAGCCAAAGGTGATGCTAATTTCTGCTCTTGTCAATGAAAAACAGACGTCAGGACCACTTGCTCTGTATTCATCTGAATCCTCAGGACTCTTGAGTTGCCACATGGCGATCCGAGAGAGCTAGCAGGTCTGGCAGGCGAAGGGGGGGAGCTTCGTGAGGGGGCCAACGCTGGCTCCTTTATTTTCTTTGGCATGGCTTATGGAAAAGTCAGAGAAAATGAATTTCAAATGATGGGTCAAAACTCAAGATTTGAAACACATTTCTTCTCTCCTGTAGGTCTCACGCATCCATGGACATGGTTTCAGTAACTCCCCTTTCCAGTTGTAGGTATGGTGTTCATGGAGTTCTACTCAAAGAAAGATTTTCTTTTCAGTCGTTTACCATGCAATGAATCTTTTTAAACCCTGTAAAGTTTAAACTGGCTGCAAATGATTACGCTCATTTCCCAATTCCCCCCGCCCCATTTCTTTCCTCTTTTAAAATCTTCACTTTTGCCTGTGGCACATTTTGCATCAAAAATTTGTGTGGCACAAAATATCCCCATTAAGCAGATGACTGGGATAGGGGTTGTTACTCAGGCAACTTTCTCCTCACACTGTACTGTTTGTCCATGTTGTAAAAATACTTCGAGGGGCGCCTGGGTGGCTCAGTGGGTTAAAGCCTCTGCTTTCGGCTCAGGTCATGATCCCAGGGTCTTGGGATCGAGCCCCACTTTGGGCTCTCTGCTCCACAGAGAGCCTGCTTCCTCCTCTCTCTCCCTGCTTGCCTACTTGTAATCTGTCTGTTAAATAAATAAATAAATAAAATCTTTAAAAAAAAAAAAAACTTCGAGAGCTGATGACTGTTTGCGTGCTAAATGAAAACATAGAAACAACATCTACAGTTTGGTTATAAAATCTAAGAAATTGGACAGATGCATGAATGCTCTTATGAGCAGAAGAGAGGCAGTGACTTTATAAAGAGGCTGAACCTCCGGAAAGGAAGGGTGGTGATGCCAGGAGCAGAAGGAAGAGTGTCCTCCTCTTCAGAAGGAGGAGACCCGGTTGCTTTGGGTTACCTAGGCTAATGAAGGCACCTTTGGAGGAGGGTCACATGCTTTGTATTTTGCATAAAAAAGGTGTAAGGAAGAGTGGAGTATCCCCACCCCCACCCCCTCATCACAAACTTGAGCCAGGGGACCCTTGTCTTCCAGGTACAGATTGCCATGGAGGATTTTGCAGGCTCTGACCTTGATCCCGCCCCCTCTGCCCCTTGCTTCTGGGCTGCTGCCTCCTCTCCCTCTCTAATGCCCCAGTCCTGCTATCTTTAGTCCATTCCCATAGACCTGGGCTTTCTAGCTCCTCCTAGGCCCCGGGCCCATCTTATTTTTAAAAACACAGTATTCCCAGTGAACACAACAGAGTAATCATTTTAAGGACCCAGCTTCACAAAGACACCTACCAGTGAGCAAGCTTTCCTTCAACAACACTGGGGAGCCAGCGGGAGGGTAGAGTGACCCTGTCTCTTACCAACCTGGGGGTCTACTTGGAGGAAATCTTCCTCCCAGAATTAGGGATGCAGAGATGTTTCCCTGGGGCAAGGTTTTTTGGAAAAATGGAAGTCTGTGTCTAATTTAGGATCTAGTAAAGTAAAGAATTTAAACTTGCCCAAAGAGGGGTCTGGTCTTTGCCCTTGGTTTCTGGGAGGTACTCACTAAGCCCTTGGAATGTCCTGCCTGATAGGAGTGTCTTTGTTTGCCTTGGGTCTCTGCACCAGCCAGATAATAACAACGGTGATTTAGGGTGGGGACTGTGAGCCACATCAACATGCTTTTGGATAGGGCCTTTGAGTCCCATTGTCTCAGCTCTGCCTTTGAGGGGCTGGAAACAGAAATCAGCTCTACAACCCTGTCCATGTGATGGAAACCCAGGAAAGACTTTGGACCCGAGAGCTCTGGTGAGATTTCTTAGCTGGCATGCTCTCTGCATCCTGTCACATCTCAGTGCCAGGAAGGTAACAGTGTCCTGATGGCACAGAGATAGGACCACTGGAAGCTCTGTGTTTGGTACCCCCTGGACCCTGCCCTGTGCTCTTCTCCCCTGGGCTAATCTTACTCTGTATTCTTCCCCTATAATAAGCCACAACTGTGAATATAGCAGTTTTCAAGGCCGTGAATTATGGAAACCAAAGGTGCTTTCAGAACCCCTTGGCTTGTCATTGAAGTTGGAAGTGAAGAAGCTCTTGAGGACATTGGTTTACTAACTTTGAAGTTGGTGGCAGGTAGAGGGGGTCTCACCCAGGGTATTTTTCCTGAAATGAGGCCTGACTCTCTGACTCTAGGAATATTCCAGAATTTGTGGCCAAGGCCTTTTCTGTCTCATTTTTCTACTTCCTGATGAAGCCACTTGCTCTTCTCATCTCTCGGCTGCACGGTCTCCACTTACATGAGTTTTGCCGGAATACTTATGTTCAAACTGATGATTGCTTCCTAAAGGAACCTGTGAAGACTTACACATATAGGCGAAAGGAAAATTTTTACTCTTTGAAGAATTGGAAAGCCTCTGTTTCCTGAACTTGACACCATGTACAGGTTCTCTAGGAATGGTGAAAGGTCAACCCCAGAGCACATGGTAGGGTCTCAATAAGTATTCGTTCCCACCCTTATCAGTGTGCTGGGCCTGCCATAAGAACGAATGCACCACAGCTTGAGTGGCTGAAAACATCAGCAATGCATTATCTCGTAGCTCTAGGGGCCAGAAGCTTGAAATCAGAGTCACGGGGGCTGTGCTCCCTCTGAACCCTGTAGGGGGTTCCTTCCTCACTACATCTTAGCTTCTGGTAGGTTTGATGCCATCTGGCCATCTTTGATGCCCCTTGGAATGTAGCTGCCTCTCCCCATCCTCCATCCTCACATGGCCTTCCCTCTTTGTCTCTGTCTGTTCTCGTGGAGTTCTTTTTATAAGGACACCAGCCACGTGGGATTAGGGGCCCATTTTACTCCAGTATGACTTCACCTTGGTTAGTGACATCTGCAAAAATATTTCCAAAGAAGTCATATTCTAAGGTACCAGTGGTTTGGACATAAAAATATCTTTTCTGAGGAGACACAGAGCTAGGGTTCTTCAAACACTTACTCCTGACAGTGTTTTTGGATGATCTTCTTGCAGAAATCTTATTCTGAGGCTGAAGTTATCCATGAAGGCTTGAATTACATCCTGAGAATTAGCACTCTGACACCTGCCCAGTCTCCTTCATGCCCCCATAGATTTTTCAAACTGCATGGGACACTGGGGACTATCCATCCCAAACTCCTAAAATAAACTGAAGGGAAGCACCCAAAGTCACACAGCTAGCTACTGAGTTCAGAGCCCAAGATAGGATTCAGATGCCTGCTCCCTAATCCCACACCATCGTCGCCTCCTCCTGGCTCAGTGACTTCACCTGTGAAATGGGGGCAAGAGTCTCTCCTTAAACCTTCCTTTGAGAAGTGTTCCAAAAATGAGCTTTCTAGAAAGCTAAAGCGACATATGTGGCCTCCTAAGCCTCAGTTCCTTCATCTGTAAAATGGGAAGAATTGCATCACTGCCTCCCAGTCTGAAGAGGGAAACAAAGAGATAAAAGTCTGTGTGTGCCCAGAGCACACATATGTAGAGTGTATGACAGCTCATACACATGAGGCACGATAGCTCATTGTCCCTGCAAGCAGTGATCCCGAGTAGGATATTTTCTACTGCATTTACATTCATTAACAACTGACGTGTGCAACCACTCTTCCTTCACCTGTTTTTTCCTCATCTTGCTGCTCCCAGATGCTTGGGGAGCAAGGAGAAGCAAGAACCAAAGGGGCATTGTTTCCTAAGGGACGCTCATTCATCAACCCCGTTTGAGCAGTGAGCACGCTTAGACAGTCACTTGCTACACCTTGCCTTTCTCTGCATCTTGACTTTGGGCTTATCTGAGAGCCTTTTGTTCAGGCTCATAATTATTCAGTGACTCAGTAGCCCACAAGCATTACCCGTGGAGCCAGACAAGACCAGCAAGCTCCGTGGACCACCTGTTCCAAGTCATTTCCTGTGTGGGCGGCAACTTCACAGGGCTGAAAATGTGAGTTACGGTAAAAATGGCCTCAGCCCTGGCGCTCTGCATTGTTGAAACTAGATGGAATCTCGCTCGATTATGTGCTGGCCAGACACATTTCATTATCATTCTTTGCATATATATTAAAAACTCTTACCCCTTTATAAACAAATGTTCTCAAGGGGGAGACAACACACCCTTGTGATGTGATGGGGCTGTACGGAGAGTAAACACACCCCCATTTCACTTACTAAGTCAGCCCTGTGAGCACAGAATGCACGGTCATCAAGGTGGCCTGCGCGTTCCTCTGGGTACGCGTACAGACCTGTAGGGTGGGGGGGGGGGTTCACGAATATTAATGGTAAATTTGAAGCCATACATTGCACGAAATTACAGTTTTTTGGAAACAGTTTGAATGAATCAAATATTCTATTCACAGTACACTTAAATTGGCCAATGGAGTGGAAAAAAAAATACCCCAAACAGTTATTTATGTCATGTAGACAAAACACTGGGTTGGTTGACTGATCATTTCCACTCTACAGTGAGCCATCCTTGGTATTTTCACTCTGAGTTTAACTGCACATTTTTCCATGAATGTCACTAACTGCTCTTCATGAGGAAGATCCATTTTTAACTTTGCTGCCCCTCATCCTCCGGCTCTCTGATCCCTTTGTAGATTGCGGAGTTGTTGGGTCGTGATTAAACTTTAAAACTAAAGCCTGCTAATGTATGACCATGAGAAAGAGTCTAGAAAAAATAAACTTGAGTTCAGGAGGCAGGGAGGATGTACAATATTGAAGAAAGAACAGGAATTAGGAACCTGGTGACTCAATTGAAGTCTTAGCCATCTGATGTTGTGCTGCTTGCTTAACCACTCTGGGCCTTAGCTTGTTGATTTTCAAAACGGGGCTGGTCCTACCTTCTTCCCAGGGTTTTAAGGATGATGAATGAGATGTGTACTATCGATCTCTTAGCAGACCCTGAACTAAAAGCGGCGGCGGGGGGGGGGGGGGAATCCGTCATCCACATTTATAACTCAGTCAAAATAACTAAAAATGCTGCGTACTCCAGTCCTCAACCCTTATTTCCCATATACCACATGACTCTCATACACCCCAGTGATTTAAATATTAAATCTAGCATCATACACATATTTTGTGTAGTAGAGGTGGGGGGGGAGGGGTAATGTACCCAGTAACACATGATGTTCCCTGAGTGAAGGGTGCAGATCTCAAGTACTAACTATCCCTTTCGCTTATAAAAGTGACCCTGATGTCCTCACTCAGTGGTCAGCCTTGCAGTGCCCAGGATCATGCATGCACGGACTCATGTATTCCTTCATTCCTTCATACCAGCCCTGGGGACATAAAGCACGTGTCATGCCTGACCTCATGCAGCTCACGATTTGGCGGGGTAATCAGGCATTAAGCACAGGCTCCTGCAGGTAATTATTTGTGTAAGCTGGGATTGGGGCTGTGAACAGCAGAGTGAGGGGTGGTACGGAAGACTGACTGAGCTGGTCGTTGAGAACAGTGCTTGGTCATCTAGTTCTTTCCTCCTGCTCCCAGCCAGGTGGATGCACTATTGATGCAACGCTAACGAAACGAATGGTGAGAGGAGTCTGAGAATACAAAACATGGGATAGAGGGGCAACTTCCTTTCAATTGTTGTTTCTGCCGATTTATATAAAAAGGGCCTTTCGATGTTGCAGAGCTTTGAAGTATAATATGAAAAATAGTTCTTTGTGCTTATCACAGTGTCTTTTCATTTAAGTCGCTCATAAGCCCTGCAGACATCATTTTGGAACACTTCTCAAAGGAAGGTTTAAGGAGAGACTCTTGCCCCCATTTCACAGGTGAAGTCACTGAGCCAGGAGGAGGCGACGATGGTGTGGGATTAGGGAGCAGGCATCTGAATCCTATCTTGGGCTCTGAACTCAGTAGCTAGCTGTGTGACTTTGGGTGCTTCCCTTCAGTTTATTTTAGGAGTTTGGGATGGATAGTCCCCAGTGTCCCATGCAGTTTGAAAAATCTATGGGGGCATGAAGGAGACTGGGCAGGTGTCAGAGTGCTAATTCTCAGGATGTAATTCAAGCCTTCATGGATAACTTCAGCCTCAGAATAAGATTTCTGCAAGAAGATCATCCAAAAACACTGTCAGGAGTAAATGAATACTATGTTTGAAGGACCCCAGCTCAGGGTGCCCCCGGATGCTCAAGAATAAGAATGGCTGAAATGCTGGCTAATGCCACATATTCTCAGGACTCAGCCCAGACGTATTGTATCCAAACTCCCATGCAGAAGAAGCCTGGGAAGGAATTACAGAAATCATCGGGCAAGTCTGGAAAACACAGTGTCCATCCAGGTCCATGGTCTCAAGTCACCGGGGACCTTAGAAAAGTGGGGATGGCTGGATCCAATTCTAGAGATTTTATTTACATGTGTTGGGATGTGTCCCGAATGTCCATAGTTTTAATATCTCCCCAGGTGATAACTATGGGCAGCCAAGATCTAGAGCAAGTTCTGTCATTGTGCCAATGAACTTGTGCAGAGTGAGTTTGAGGAGCCTAATCTTACAAAGATGTAAAAATCATGTCCAAAGCCATCCACTAACTGACAGCAATGTAGAGTTGGACCCTCAGCCTCCAACTCTGCCCCTTGCTGTGTCCACCACACTAGGTAGATTCCCATAATATCTTGATGTAGGTTTCCTTTTAAATTCATTTACATTACATTAGTTTACATTACAATTACATTAGTTTAGGGAAAAAAGACATTCAAAAATTTAAAATTTGGAATTTATAAAATAGTCAACGACTTAGAAATCAAAATTTTCTGTATGAGTCCCATCACCATCATCATCAACACTAAGGTAGTTCAAAGACAAACATAAACTTGGGGAAATATTTGCAAAGTAAGTGCTATGAAAAATCTTTAGAAACCAATAAGAGGATAAATAATCCATGGGAATTCCATGAATAGAAAATTGACACACACCATGGGTGGATTTTTTTTTTCTCAAAATTACCTAAAAAATAACTAAAGAAGTTGTTTGCTTCAGAAATATTTCTACCTAGGGCATAATTTCATGGTAGCTATAAATATTAGTCTGAATTTCTATAAATACTTATGTTAGTTCTTTGCAGGGCATCATGTTCAAACATTGACCCGTGTTAAATTACTAGAAAAAAATGAAAAATAGGTAATAGTTCTTTTAAGTTGCAGTCAACAGACTTTTATGTTTGCTTAAGTATTATTAATTATACTTAAGATCTCTCAAAGTGTTTCCTGACTCAAAAACAGGGGACCCAAGGGAATAGCTTATAGGACCCAGTTTGTCACAGTTAGATTAATATGGATCTCAGAGGAGTAATTAAAACAACACTGCACTGATTACTAATTATAATGTATCATTATTTGTCTATAACACCAAGTTGTATCCCGAGATAATATCTTCAAGGAGTAGTAAATTTAAGTAATAAGAGATACTGGGAATGTCTTACAGAGATGAAAAGATATTCAAAAAACAGATGGATGGACATTGTTATAAAAGCAATTATATATACTTGGACAATGAAAACCTCTTTCCCCCAAAAAAGTGAACATAGTGATAGGAAATGGATTCAAAGACCAAGTTAAAACAAAGGTCATAAAAGTTCATTTAACCCTCTACACTGTGAGGAAGAGGAAGTTTGTAAATAAACTATGGGATGACATTTGAAAAAAAAAAAGAAAGAAAATTGACACACAAAAAAATTCCAATGACCAATAAAAACATAAAAGTATATTTACCTCCTTAATATTAAAGACATAGAAATTAACATACCAGTGAATTATCAGTATCTGTTCATCAAATTATGAATGATCATATGAATGATAATCTCCCTTATTGGGGAGACTACGGCTGCTGATGATATGGTAAACTGGCATCATCTTTCTGCAGAGCAATTTGGCAATATACACCGAAAGCCTTGACATATGTTTGCACTCTTTAACTTGGTAAGTCTACTTCAAACAGATTGTCCTGAGAAGGAAGTGTTTTAAGATGAATGTGTAAGGATCATTTTTATCACAGGAATGTTTATGATATCAAATACTTGGAAGTAATACAAACAGCCATTAATACACAATTGGTGAAATACATTTTGGTTGATCCGCACAATGGAATAATATGGAAAGATTAGAAACTATATTGCAGAGTTACACATATTGGCATAGAAATACAGTCCGTGTGTATAAGGTGAATAACGTTATCAAACTATGTATCACAGGAGCTCATTTTTTAACATGTATGGGTGAATATGTGTGTGTCACATATGGACCACATATGGACCACAGAAAACCTAGTTTTCTCAAACCTAGTTTGAGGTCCAGTCCTTGTCTTTCCTAAAGACCAGGATTCTCAGGGACTGAGAGGTTTTCCAGGAAGTGAGACTTTCCATTTTAACCTTGGGACAGCCTGACCAAATGAGGATGACTGATCCTCTGGTCTTATCCCTAACTAGCTGTATGACTTTGAATATGAATTTTTTTCATACTTGCAGAGCATATGCCTTTCTTAAAAAAAATGGATTTGTAATAGCAGTGGTTGGAAAATTTGTACTCACTCCTATATTAACAATGTTTCTATTTGTGTGGTGAAATTATAGGCATTTAAAAATTTGTTCTTTAATGTTTCCTCAGAGAGCATATCCATCATTTTTATAATATGAAAAACAAAAAAAATTGTTTATATTAAAAATAACCCCAGGGTCAGTTAGAATCTATTTTCAGTACCAAGAAAATGGCAAAATGATACAAGTGTTTCCACAGAATGTCAATCACAAACATTTACTAAAAATCAGAAGCAGAAACCAGAGATTTAAAAACAAAGAGCAGAATGGACATTTTCTCCCTCTCTGGCCACAATACCTAGAAATGATAATGGCATAAATAAAAATTACTCCTTATTGTATGGCTATCATAATAACCTCCCCATATTCAGTGTGCTTTGGAATTGGCTCTAGAATGATTCAATTACTTTATTCCCAAAATATGGGTGCACCTTATGAACAATTTTCCAAGTGAGTACATGCTGCTTGAAAACATTCACCTTGGAAGTTTTGATATTCATACCTTTTTATCAGAGAGGGAGCAGGTGGTAGGGAGGGACAGAGGGAGAGGGAGAGAAACCCAAGCATGCTCCAAGCTGGGTGCAGAGCCCGATGCAAGGCTTGATCTCACAACCCTGAGATCAGGACTTGAGCCAAAACCAAGTGTCCGACTCTTAACCTATTGAGCCACCCCTCAATATTCATAATTTTTCCATCACTTTGATAAGGCTCAATAGTGATGCCTTTCAAAGAATCTTGTATGGATTAATATTAATTTATCAACTGAAGAGTCCAACTGACAAGTGAAGCAGTTGGTCCTAAACTTTGTAGTCCTAAGTTTGGGGCAAACTTAGGAGGAACTTTCCCAAAAAATGGCTTAGATTTGGGTCATGTGTAAATCTGCTTAGTTTGGTTACAGACGGTGACAGGGAAAGAAAAGTTGCCACATGCTTCATGGCATGAGCCATGGCCTGAAGGTGAGTAGAAATAAAACATACTTTTTCTTGAAATGTCCAAATTGTACATTTTAACATTCATGCTATGGAAAGCTAATTCTGGTACCTCTAACATATATATATAGTCCTGACTTCCTCTAGGACAAGTGCCCCTGCCAATTTCTCACCTGTCTTGCAACAGCTACAGACTTTGGAAGAGTCTAAAGAAAGCTAGAGAATTTAAAGGCTGTGTGCTGCAAAGACCCATACCATCTTCCCAGCAGACCCCCAGGTCATGGCCCTAAACCAGTCACCTGAATACTGTATACATGTGTTAATGTCCCAACTTTTGAAATTTTCTTCCTAACTCCTTATTCTCTGTGCTCTGTTCTCCATATCAGGAAAAAACGAAGGCATTGCCGAAACCACTGACAGCTCTGCCTTTGAAAACATCTTTACTTCCTTCTGTGTCTGGAAATGACACCTGGATTCCAAAACATTCTTCTTTGCTTTTGATGAGGAAGTCTAATGACTTCCTCCCTGAGTGTGCATGGTTAGGGTTCACATGCCAGGATTCCTGACAGGTTTTCACAGGAACATTCCTACTGCAGTTTTATAAATCCTTTTGTGGGAAGGATGATAAATTAACAATACTTCTGCAGTTTCTTTCTCCTTATCTAAGTGTACGTCCCCAGATTTATTTTAATTAAGCAGGAAAGGTTTGCAAAATTTTCCTTCTCATATTTATAATCTCTTCCCTATTGGCATGGGGACTACAGGAGCAGCAGATCCCTGGCTGGTGTGCTGGAAATGCAGGAATCCCTGGATAATGCCCAGCTCCAGACTCTTCCTGTCTAAAATACACTTTTAACCTGGAAACATGAAAATATGAATTGGATTTCCGAATATGGACAATTAAAAGCATGGTGTGTATTTTCTCTGCATGTTCTGGAAGATTACATACTAAATGCCATTGTCGCTCCCTTAAACATAGCTATGGGATTATAATGGTTTGGGAACAGAGAACCCAATAGAATGATTGTGTATATCCTAAAAGCTTTGGACTAATTTTACTGTCTTACCAATGTAGGCTGTCAAAATCTAGCTATGTCACAAAAATTACAAAAATGAATCAGCAATTATTTTCTCAACCAAAGCTTTTAAATATCAAAATTGATTAAACCCTGACCTCAGTCACGGCCTTAGGTCAGCCACTATGTGGCTAACAGTAGATAATAGATTTCAGGGTCACTTTTCTAATAATTTATATATTTATAAATTACTCCATTTCTTTCTCCTGCTTCTTTGTTAATTCTTTCCTTATACTTCTTCCTTCCTTTTTTTAAAAGATTTTTTTATTTATTTGAGAGAGAGAGAAAGAGAGCATGAGAAGGGCGAGGGTCAGAGGGAGAAGCAGGCTCCTCGCTGAGCAGGGAGCCTGATGCGAGACTCCATCCCAGTACTCCGGGATCATGACCTGAGCCGAAGGCAGTCGCTTAACCAACTGAGCCACCCAGGTGTCCTCCTTTCTTTTTTATAGACAATTTTATTAATCTGCTCAGACTGCGGTAACAAAATACCACAGATGGGGGGAGGGGTGGGTAAACAACAGAAATCTATTTCATACAATTCTGGAGGCGGAAGTTCAAGATCAAGTTGCCAGTTGATTTGTTCCTGGTGAGACTCTCTTCCTGGCTTGCAGATGGCCCTCTTCATGATGTGCTCTCACATGCCAGTGAGGGAGAGGGGGAAAAAGAAAAAGAAGAAGAGGAAGGAACAGGAGAAGGAGGCAGAGGGGGAGGAGGAGGGGAACAGGAGGGAGGGAGGAAGGAAGGAGAGAAAGAGAGAGGGAGGGAGGGAGAGAAACCGAATAAGAAAGAAAAAGACAGTGCTTTGGTGTCTCCTAGTCTGCTACAAGGACGCTATCCCTACTGGATCAAGACCCCACCTTTATGACCACACAGCCTAATTACCTCCTTATCGACCTAACCCCAAATGATGATCATGTTGGGGGTTAGAGCCTCAACATATGATTTTGGGGAGACGCCTTCAGTCAATAGCAACAACTGATTATATAAGTGGAAATTGTCTATTTGGTTTGGGAGAGCTGGCAGAGTCTGAATGTCACTTGCTTTTTGGGTAGAAACAACCCATACAAAGAACTTCAAGTAACAATCACAAAACATTGCTGATATGAAAATCCATGTCAGAATGAGTAAAGACTCAGCAGCATCTAGAATTCCTTCTCTGCTGTATCTTTTTCTGGTTGCATGGCCATGAGCGGGTGATATAAGGTTTTGTGACCTGTTTTTCTGTGGGAATAATTGTATTTGTCTCAGATAATTACTGACGTATTTAACTGGGAATTTGCACCTAAAATGCTAGGTGAGGGACTTGACCTTGTAACTGCTCACTTTTAGCCATTATTTACATCATTGTCATCATCATCACTGTAATTATCATTCCTAGGCTGGTTAACAGCAGAGTGAAAGCCTTTTGACTTGTAAATAGTCATCTCATCCTCCAAAGTGACATATGCAAGACATTAGTCCAGAAGCACAATTTGAAATACTTTTCTGTTCAAAGCAAATCTTAGAGAATCCTATTCATTGGTTGTTGCACATGGTTCACTATCCAGAGAAAAGCTGTCTAGACTCCCAACCACCAACCTGAGTCCCCGTGGAGATCACTATCCACTGAGCAGAACATACCTTTAACAGCTTGCCTGACTTCCCACAAGAGGGACTCTGCAATGATTTGCAGGAAACTCAACACAGAACCAACCCCTGAAGTGTCTCCACGAAGAACCAAAACTCACTGAGGACTAGCAGGAGAAAGAAGGCCACTTGAATGAATTTTCAGTTCAATACAGTCAGTTTTTCTCAAACTATTCAACATTTGCAATGCCTGAAAACACTTTCTTCAAAACCACTTCCAACCCACAGCTCATAATATTTTTATGATTAACCTTAGAGAGAGCAAAAACATAGCCAGAACTGTGTCATGTTCCCACAACTTAACTTCTGGTCTTTTTCACTGGTGGGGTGGGGAAGAGGGCAGTGTTGTTGCATAGGGCAGAGGATGCAGAGAGAAAGCCCTTTGTCTGGAGTTTTTAATTGCTGAGGGGTTTTTACCAAAGAAGCAATTCCTTTCATACACCATGTCTCACCTTGAGCTCTTATCCACTAGGGACATAGTTGATCAATGATGTAATTCTACAGTTATTTAAGGATAGTGATTCTTTTATTCTCACAAAAGGTTTGCACAAAATTAAAAGAAGCCTGCAGTCATTTATTTTACTCTCTCAAGATTGTTTATTGTTTCTACAAGTCAGGGCATTCCCATCTTTGGAAGGCATAGTCCAAGGGAAAAGTCGATAAAATGATAGCATTGTTAGATGGGGTGGGGCTTTTGCAAAATAGACTCATTGTTGATGGTCTTTTAAGGTAACACTTTATATTTTATCTTGTGGCCTTCTGGAAACCATGAGTGTTCATTTGAAGTAAACAATAACAACAATATTAACTCACCTTTTAGAGGCTTTGCCACCATTGACAATTCAGTAAACATCTACAAATTGTAAAATTGTAAACTTCAATAAAAGATTCTTGAAAAGGGTCATTTCCATGCAACTTCTGTCCCATGCACTGCCATGAAGCTCGTTGGCCTTTATACCACCTATAAAATGAGGAATCATAGATGCATTTAATATGGCTTCTTTGAATATTATAAGCTTCCCCTTCCTAATATAATTAATCACTTTTCCATGTGTGATGGAAACTGCAAAGTGATTTCCCCCCCTTGGGTTATAAAAATATTCCTAGATTGTCAGCTTTGGGCTTTCAGGCTCTTTGATCTACTTTCAATGTGAAGTGTGCAGGACCCCCAAACTGGGTGGGTGGCCTCTACTCTATAATGTGAGGAAAAAGCTGTGAATTTTCCCCCTTATTTTTTTAATACCCATGAGTTTTTTATTTAGAAAAGAAAATCTAATACATAATTGGTACCTTTGCAGTTAACTCACCCAAATGTTATTTTAAGAGGTATTTGACGTCCAATATACTCAGTGTTGTGTGTATGTGTTTTTTTTTTTTTTAAATAAGGCTGTTTAAGCTCTTTTCCTAGAAAAATGATGTTGCCTTTGCCAAAGGCACATTATCTTTAATGTCCAGCATTTTCAGTCTATTTTCTGCAACTTAAATTTTTCCACATTTTAAATTGTCTCCATTCTCCAAACAGCAAACTGGTAGGGTTAGAAGACCTTCCTTTCCTAGCTGCTGACTTGCCTTGCTTAGGAAATTAAACAGTCTCTCCCCTTTGATGGAGAAACCCATCACTGATGGGAGCACAAATGAGAGAATGGTGAGGTCTTCAAAGTCTGCCTCTGTTTAGATAAGCACCTTCCAACTTTCAAATCTGTCCTTCAAGATATGTCACCAAAGGCAAAGGAAACAAAAGCAAAAATGAACTTTTGGGACTTCATCAAGATCAAAAGCTTCTGCACAGCAAAGGAGACAGTCAACAAAACAAAGAGGTAACCCACGGAATGGGAGAAGATATTTGCAAATGACAGTACAGACAAAAGATTGATATCCAGGATCTATAAAGAACTTCTCAAACTCAACACATGCAAAACAGATAATCATATCAAAAAATGGGCAGAAGATATGAGCAGACACTTCTCCAATGAAGACATACAAATGGCTATCAGACACATGAAAAAATGTTCATTATCACTAGCCATCAGGGAGATACAAATTAAAATCACATTGAGATACCACCTCACACCAGTTAGAATGGCCAAAATCAGCAAGACAGGAAACAACGTGTGTTGGAGAGGATGTGGAGAAAGGGGAACCCTCTTACACTGTTGGTGGGAATGCAAGTTGGTACAGCCACTCTGGAGAACAGTGTGGAGGTTCCTCAAGAACTCAAGAAGTTAAAAATAGAGCTTCCCTATGACCCTGCAATTGCACTGCTGGGTATTTACCCCCAAA